>CAUYQG010258226.1:0-57678 GCA_963574415.1 Tarsius wallacei
TAGTTTTATCAGAAAGGCAAAGCAAATACTATCTCAGAATGAAATATGAACAAAATTAGGTTCATTGAAGCCACATAATAACAGTAAATGGGCTGAGGTTGGATTCCACACTCCTGAGACTTATGGCCTTAAGCTAGGTGAAATCAGCCAGAAGCAGAAAGACAAATATTGCATGATCTCACTTATATGTGAAATCTAAAAAAGTCAAACTCTGCCTAGCGTGGTGGCGCACGCCTGTAATCTTAGCACTTTGGGAGACTGAGGCAGTAGGATTGCTTGAACCCAGACGTTCAAGACCACCTTGGCAACGTAGCGAGACCCCATATCTACCAAAAAAAAAAAATAATAATAGGACGTGGTGGCATGCACCTGTAGTCCTAGCTACTTGGGAGGCTGAGGTAGAAGGATCACTAGAGCCTAGGAGGTCTGGGTGAGCTGTGATCATGCCGCTACACTCCAGCTTGGGTGACAGACAGAGTGAGACCCTGACTAGAAAATAAATAAATAAAAAGAGATTTACAGAAACAGTAGAAGGGTAGTTACCAGGGGGTTGGGAGGTGGGGAACATGGGGAGATGCTGGTCAAAGGGTACAAACTTGCAGTTATGAGATGAAGTAATGTACAGCATCGTGACTATAGTTGATAATAATGCATTGAATACTTGAAATTAACTAGGAGAGTAGATCTTAAATATTTTCTCCACACCAAAACAGTAACTGTGAGGTGATGGATATGTTAATTAGCCTGATTATGGTAATCATTTTGCAATGTATACATATATGAAAATATTTACATATATCAAAATACCATGTTGTATACCTTGAATATATATGAAGATATATTTGTCAATTGTATCTATATAAAGCTATGGAAAAATAAAAGAAGTGATCTAACCAGAACCCCTTTGTAGCTCTATGGTAAAGCCAAAAAGGATAATAACTTCTTATTTTTAAAACTTTATTATTCATTATTTTGTTCTTTTTAAATCTCATGTATTTAACTCTAATCACTTTTTTCTAACTTAAAATGAATTTTTTTCCTGCTAATTTTATGGATCAAAACCTATTATCAGAATCCATTCTCATTCTACCACATTGGTAAAATAACACTGAATTTTTCTAAAACTGTCTTTGACCTTGAATAAAGATGACAAAATTTCTTACAATGAGTGATTTTTTTTTAAAAGTGATCTCTTTTAATAAAAACCTAGTATTGACCATTTTAATATTAGCTTTGTCTATCCCAGAAATGCAGATAGAATTATTTTTATTATTATTATTATTTTTTTGAGTTGGGGTTTCACACTGTTGCCTAGACTGGAGTGGACTGGTCTCACCATAGCTCATTGCAACCTTGACCTCCTGGGCTCAATCAATCCTTTTGCTCAGCCTCTGGAGTAGCTGGGACTACAGGCATACAAGAGAAAAATGTTGCCCAGGCTGGTCTCAAACTCCTGAACTCAAGTGGTCCTCCTTCCTCAGTCTCCTAAAATACTGAGATTACAGGTGTGAGCCACTGTAACTGGTCTTCATTTTCTTAAATTATGAGTAATGTTATCTTAACTTTAAAAAGGGGAACGCTAACAGTATCGAAATGGCCTGACAGAGAAGAAGGTATGAGTCTTGGTGAAAATAAGCAATAAGCACGTGATTCACTATCTTAGAGAAAAGTTAGTTTCTGCAGTAAATCAGCAGTGACATTCCTAGCAGAGTCCTTAGAAAGACTGAGCTAGGGCCGTGTGGTAGTGCAGCCTCTTAAGTCTCTCTGGTTCTTCAACATACTCAGGTTGGTGGCTTTGCTATTTTTCCCTTTCCAGGATTGGTTGTGCAAAGTTTAGGAAAGTCCCAGTGAGTATTGACCAAGCCTTTTATACTCTCCAACATGTCATCATAATCATTTTATTTTTCAATTTAAAAGTATTAAACATTAATAATTAATAGTTTTAATAATAAACTTCAATTGTAATAAAATGATTTTAAAATGATTTTATTTTATTTTATTTTATTTTGAGTCAGAGTGTCACTGTCACCCAGGCTGGAGTGCAGTGGCATGCTCATGGTCACCGCAGCCTCAGCCTGCTGGGCTCAGGTGATCCTTCTACCTCAGTCTTCCAAGGAACTGGACCCACAGGAGCATGTCACCACGCCTGGCTAATTTTTTGATTTATTGTAGGGACAAGGTCTCACCAAGTTGCCCAGGCTGTTCTCTAACCCTTGGGCTTAGGCAATCCTCTTGCCTCTGCCTCTCAAAGTGCTGGGATTATAGGTGTGAGCCACCACTCCCGGCTTATTTTTTTATTTTTTATACATCACTTGTTGCCCAGGCTGGTCTTGAACTCTTGGCTTCAGGTGATTCTCCCACCCCAGCCTCCCAAAGCATTGCGGTTACAAGTGTGAGCCACAGTGTTTGGCATGTAATCATCTTGAATGATTGCAGAAACTCCTTTTGCTCCTGAGACCTAATGTCTAGATTCTGAATACCATTTCTTATTCTTCCATCAAGCTTTGTTGTCCACAGGGTACATACTCGTCCATAGTGTGGCCAGGCATCACGCATGTCTCCTACCTTCTTGCAGCCATACTGAAGTGACTGAATGGGGCATAATTGGTTATCTACCAGATGTTGGCTTCCCGTGCAGGTTGAGGGCCTTTCACAGGTTCAACAAAGCAATTTAAAGCCTTTTTGAATTCTTGAATGCATCATTTGTGAAAGTCCTGATGTAATAACTGTGTTTATATTTCTTTTTGAAAACTCACATTTCTCTTCTCAGTTTCTTTGTCTGTAAAGCGAGACTAGTAAAAAAGTACCTAACTTCTAGGGTTGTTGTGAGGATTAAAAGAAATAACTACAGTCTGTAGAATATGGTAAATAGTGTATACTATTACTGCTACTAAGAAAACATGGGGGAATGACTCTGTTTGCCTGATGTTATCAGAGGCTCTATTCATGTTCATGTCCATGCTTATAAGTGCCAGAAGGTAACTTCGTTTTTTTTTGAGTTGGAGTCTCACTTTGTCACTCAGGCTGGAGTGTAGTGGAATGCTGTTCACAGCCACCGCAAGCTTGACCTGCTGGGCTCAGGTGATCCTTCCACCTCAGCCTTCCAAGTAGCTGGAACTACACGGGTATGCCACCATGCTCAGCTAATTTTTTGATTTATTGGAGACACGAGGTCTTGCCATGTTGCCCAGGCTGGTCTCGAGCCCGTGGGCTCCGGCAATCCTCTCGCCTTAGCCTCCCAAAAGATTGTAACTTCTTAATTCTCTGTCTTCTCCTTCAGTATCAGCTCTTGTCCCCAAAGCAAAAGGACTCAATCTTCCAGATCCCTATCTTGTAGATCTGTTTCAAAATTGGGCAGTTAATAGAAAATTAAAAGCAGTCTAGGGAGAAAAGCCTTTCCTTTGGTTTTGTTGCTTTTTTTTTTTTTCCTTTCATAATGCAGCTGTACCCAAAACATAGGGAAGATCAAGAAATTATAAAATAATATTTTAGGCTGTTCATGTGAAATGTAAAACACTAAGTAACATTCAAGTTAATGTGCGGCTTGTACAGACCTCAGAAACTTATATGATGAACTAATGACATGTAATTTCTGAAAGTTTTAATTAGACTCTTAGCGTTGGTATTTGCAGCATCAGATTTACCTGTCCTCATTAGCATCCCTATATTTTGAGTGTTTACTGGATGCCATGCTTCATCTTGAGCAATTTACATGCTTATTTAATTCTTACACTGGCCCCATGACATAGGTGCGCCATTTTACTGATGAAGACCCCAGAGCAAAAAGCTTTTGCCAGAATCACAGTTAGTGTTACAGTTTAAGCCTATTCACTCTGATCCCAAATTCTCTAGCTCTGCTCCTCCAGAATGTTCCATTAAATGAATTGTTTTGACCGAGTGTGGTGGCTCATTCCAAGAATTGTTTCTTGGAATTGGGCAGTGTTAAAGTTGAAAGGAACTTGAGGGCTTTCAGCCCAACTACCTGATGACATTTAGCAATACTTGTCACCATTCTTTCCACGGGTGGTTCATTCGAGTTTAAGGGAAAGTCTAGGAATGACACTGGCACCAATATCCCCATGAGACAGTGATGTAGACAGCTCTTCTTTTTAAGACCAGATTTTCTTTTTAGTTGGAGTCTCAATCTGTCGCCCAGGCTGAAGTGCAGTGGCACACTCACGGCCACCGCAGCCTCGACCTGCTATGCTCAGGCAATCCTTCTGCTTCAGCCTTCCAAGTAGCTAGAACTACAGGCGTGCGCCACCATGCCTGGCTAATTTTTTGGTTTATTGTGGAGACGAGATCATACCAAGTTGCCCAGGGTGATCTCGAACCCCTGAGCTCAGGCAATCCTCTTTCCTCAGCCTCCCAAAGTGCTGGGATTACAGTTGTGAGCTGCTGTGCCCGGCTAAGACCAGATTTTTTAAACTTGTTGATTCAGCTGTCTTTTGCTTAACAGGTTTCCTATATTGATGAGTTAAGACCAGAATTTTTAAACGTGTTGATTCAGCTGTCTTTTGTCTAGCAGGTTTCCTATATTGGTGGCTTAAACTATTCTAATCCTGGTACAGATATGATAGACTTTGAATTTGTTGAAATCTGAATTGTCCTCTTGATTCTAGCTGTTTAGTCAGAGGCCTGATGTGGAGGAGGGAGTTAGTGGAGAATTTGGGCCAGCAGTTCATCCTCTCCCATCCCTGACACTGGGCTTTGTGTTAAGAAAATTATACAAAAGGAAATGGATTTACTGTTCCCGAGACAGTTCCTGAGTTTGTGGTTGTCTATTGTTGGCTTAAAAGTTGGCCCAGTGTGTGTATGACACGGCCTCGCTGTGCCTGGTGGAAGTCGGGTTAGTTTTGACACGCTGTTGACTCACCCTCCCAAGGATGGAAGCTCTGACCTGGATCAGGTTGTGGTTACTGCAGCAACAATTTGTTGATCTCAGGGAACATTCTATAACTGCTGATGTAATTAAAATGATTGGCGCCAACTCCTTCCCCAGATTCAAGCGGACCAGTTAGAGGACTTGCTGACATTCAGTTTATCAACTGTATAAGTGAGTACTATGAAGTAAACATTCAAAGGTTGTGTATGGGTAAGGTAAAACTCTGCTCTCAGATATTAGTATCTTTTTGTAAGGTACAGTGTTGTGTAGCAACCAAAGTAGGATGAAGTTTGCAAATGTTTTAATGTACCTATTTAATTTGATAATTCATGCAATATACTTACTCCCCTAGCCAGGGTGATAATTCTCTTCACGAAACGCTCTTGCTCTGCCTGAAAATTCTTCTTAATAACTTTGTGTTTAAAAAAATTGCGACTGCTTTCAAAATCAGATAATTTTCAAGAGTTGACAGTGGTATGAACACGTAATTCTCAAACTATGGTCTCCAGTTGATTTTGATGTAGCTAAATTTTGAGAACTGCCAATTATCTATGGAGTCACAGATGATAACCAGATTTTAAGTTTCTGGAAGAAACAACCCTTTCTGTCTTTCTTGAGGTAAAGGATGCTTCTTCACACAATTATTTGATAATGAACTTACATTTGAGATTATGATATGTTCACATGACAAAGGGCATTCTTCCTCAAGGTCAAGGGGATGCACTTTTGACTCTCCACATCCTTTTCTCTCCAATTAGTTTGTTTTGTGCATTAGCAAACCTTTATTTATTTTTATTTTTTTACTTATTTGTTTCCTTACTTAACATTGCATCATGGTTTTTTGTAGCTCCTGCAATTCAAGATATCAAGCAGCCTTTTCTACCGTATTAAAGTATACTGATTCCATCTAAAATCATGAATAAGAGTAATATGATATATATAAAAGCATAAGCACGTCACGATTTTTCCCCCAGTCTACATAAAAATGCAACACCGTATTGCTTGCCAAGAAAGTAGGCAATAATGTTTAAAAAAACACTCTTATTTCTTTTTTTGACCAACAATGAAGGTGTTCTTGACAAATGTCAGTTTGCTTTTTGAGTCACTCAGATTTCTATTTTGTGTTTGCAACTGGTAAATGTTGAGAAACAGACACTGTATGAGAGGGGGACCCAAAAAAACCCTTGGAATTTATTTATAAAAAATTGTGCATTTATTCTTACATGTTTAAACTTCAGTCACCTTAAAAGTACTCTCTGTTTTTTGCAGTACACCTATCAAGATGCTTTTTCCACTGCTCAGAACAGTTTTGGAACTCGTCAATTTTGATGCCTTTTAGTGCTTCTGCTGTTTTTTGTTTCACCTCTTCCACATCAGCAAAACATTTCCCTGTGAGAACTTTCTTCATCGGGGAAAAAAAAAATCTCTTGGAGAGAGATCAGGTGAACAGAGGTGGTAGGCATGGAGGTCATGCCATTTTTGGTCAAAAACTGCTGAACATCCAGTGCTGTGTAGGCAAGTGTGCTTGTAAATAGGCAAATGCATTGAAAGAATCTTTAGAAAAAAAGAAGTTCACTGAAGCTGAATGCAGCCTCTCATAACACTAACTGACACACTTATGCCAAAGGGTTCCTAGAACACTTACCTAGTGTGGGAAGCCTGTACAAGAAACATACCCTCCAAATAGTAATTCCTATTTTTTTTGCGGTTGCCCCTTGTATTGTTGTATCATTGAAAGCTATTCACCAACAAGATATTTGTGAGAAGATATTGTTCCGTAAATACTTTTAATTCATTGGTTTAATACTGCATTTTGATCCTATAATATGTACAAACAATATTTGTGTATAGTTTACTTAATCTAATCTGCCAACTTTCCAAAAAAGATTTTTAAAACTTTATTATGCTAAATGTCAAACATATACTTCATCCAGCTTCAGTAGTAAACCACATTTTGCTGTTCTTGTTTCAAGCACACCCCACCCCCTCCACATATTGTTTTGTTTTTTGAAGTATTTTAAAGTAAATCGCAGACTTTGTATCATTTTACTTGCAGCTACTTCTGTTCATGGGTTTCCAAAAGGATTTGATACAGAATGATATAATTAGACCAGTGTAGACAGAAAAAAAGCCACTGAATGTTAGTACATGTTTTGGTGTTAATTTAGACAATCCTTGTAGAGTACACTAAAGCCCTTAAGAGTTTTGTAAACATTCATTAGAACCGCAAAAATTCCCCATCAGGCAACTCTCACTGCAGTGGAAGATGAATTTCCTAGGGTAGTCCTTTGTTTATAGAACAAATAAGTATTTTGTTTTATCAGTGAAATCATGGGACAGCCATGACAGGGATCCCCTAAATGAAGGAATAGAAATAGAACCCCCACCCCCACCCCCATCCCATTTTGTTTTTTGGTTTTGGTTTTGGTTTTTTTTTGGAGTCAGATTCTTATTCTGTTGTCCAGGATGGAGTGCAGTGGCACGCTCAGGACCTCCACAGTTTTGTCCTGCTGGGCTCAGATGATCCTTCTGTCTCAGCCTTCCAGGTAGCTGAAACTACAGGCACGCACCACCACACCCGGCTAATTTTTTTGCTTTATGTAGAGATGAGGTCTTACCAAGTTGTTCAGGCTGGTCTCTAACCCCTGGGCTCAGGTCTCTCATCTCGGCCTCCCAAAGTGATGGGATTTCAGACATGAACCACCATGCCCTACTGTTTTATTTTTTATTTTTTTAATCTCTGGGGTGGGTGACCAGAATATTTTTAATGTTGTTGCTAAGTAGGGCTTTTTTTTTTTTTAACTTGTATTACTTGAATTTTAGAAATATATATTGTCTTTTAAATTCTGTCTGGAGTTTCCAAATGAAAGACTGTGACTCCTAAAGCCTTTCTTGGTTTTGGTGTCCTGGTTTCTGCTCTTGTCCTCTGCAGGGGTTTGTGACTCCCAGCAGAGAGGGAGCCCTGCTGTTCTTGTTTCTTCATTACAAGAGCAATCTCCCTTCTCCTCTGCCTACTCCCCACCTGCTTGTTTTGGGACTATGAAAGTTATCTCCTACTTAAGAACTACTTGAAACTGTAATATTTTTAGTATAGGGTTTTAAAAAAAGGCAACATGACCCATTTTTCTTTCGATCAAAATATAGATTGGGTAGAACCCTCATCCATTACATGGATTTTAAAACCCTGTTTGCTTTCATTGACATCGAAACCTAGTTCCTCATTTGACCTCCCCTCAAATACTGGGGCACTAAGGAGCACCAGGCCTCCTTCGAATAAATTTGAAAACCTGTGGTCTGAGGAGTCTAGTTTGTGGTTTCTTGGGGGAAAAGTCATTCCTATCTCTTTACAGATCTAGCAGCTGAAGACAGAGATAAGCTGACTTACCTTGGAGTGAGGGCCAAGATTTAAACCTAGGTTAAAAACCAGCTTTATTTTTTTCCCCCCACGAAAACAACCAGCCTGTGTTTTGGGTCCAGTGTCTCCTTATATGTTTTGCTCAAAGCTCAGATGTGAGGAAGTAACATTCCTGAAGAAAAAAAAAAATAGATTCACTGAACTAAGGTAAACAAACTGCTCTTTAAAAATTCCTATTTTAAAATCAGCTACAAATCAAATTGGTGCAGATGCTGATGATAAATTTCGGAGGTCAGATTTTTGTCTTATACTTTAAATTTTAGTTTTTCCTAGGGGGCAAAACACTGCAGTTACCTTACTGAGAGGCTCAACAACCCTGTATAAATTTAAAAAACAATACTTCCGTGAGCCTGCTGGCTTCAGGATGAAGCAGAATCATCAGATCATCTACTTATTTATTTTTAAGAGGTTTATATGATTGCTCGATGGTTGCTTATTGTTCATGGACTCTGTGTGTGTATGTGTGTGTGTGTGCATCTATATTTGTGTTCTTTAAGAAAAGCAGTGAGGTGCAGGGTGAGAGGATCACAGATGTGTATGTAACAAAACTGTTTCTTAAAGACAAGTCCAGATATTCCTACCAACGGGTCTCTGGACTTCCTTTTGAGTAATATGCAAATTATCCCTGTGTGGTGATGTTGAGGATACAAGTCTGAAATGAGAAGCACAGGTAGGGCTCTTGAACTTCCAGTAACTTCCATCCAAGGCTTGGATGTATCGTATGATGGTGGACTTATCATCTAGGCAAATAAAGATATGTACTTACTTAGGAATGAGTTTGAGATAATAAGGCCTTCTCTTAATAGTTGATATTTGCCCTAATATATGACTAAGGAAATTGAAAATGAGAAATCAGGTAGTTTATAGAAGTCATGCATATAATGCGGCTGCTTTCAATCCCTTTCAACTTCCTGCTAGGTTGGGGACGTCTCGATTTTTCTGAGTGAGAAGTTCTGGTATAGGTATACTGTATAGGTAATCATATTAGCCAGCTTTACCTTCTTGATAAGCTCTCTGTTTAAGAAAGTAGTTCTAATCCTGGCTTTATCGTTGGCTTGCTATCTGATTATATACAGAGCATAATTGTAAGAAGGGACAATATCTCTTGCTGTCTGTTCACTAAGAATAGCGTGAATACAGCACTCTTTAAGAGTATTAAGAGACGGGCACTATTGTATGTACAGAGAGATTTGATGAAATGTTAAAATATTGAATGATTTTGAATGAGAATCTTATTGAGAGTGAAGTGGTGAAAGTCTTATTTTTGTATGATTGCTTGTGATTGCTATGCTCTGTATCAAGGTAAAGACTTAGACAACTAAATTGTCAATATAAAATTTATATTTTTTTGAAATAAAAAAAGAAAATCTTAATTTTCATCTTTTGTGGATACCTTAGATATTTAGAAACATTTAAGTGTGAAGGAATACCAAATATCTTGACTCCAAGAAAATGGTCATGTGATATTGTGGTAAATATATTTGGTCTTCCTAGTTATATTTCCTGACATATAGCTCCTAAAATCCTTGTAATCTCCAAGTGATAAGATTGTTTGGTATGCTCATGAGGTGACTCATGGCTGAGTAGCCAACTACATGGTTGGGCTTTTTAGCCCAAGACGAGAAGAAGGTTGAGTTGATAAATGAATATCCAGTAACGCCTACGTAATGAAGATTCCATAGGAATTCTGAGGACTGAGTTCTGAGGACTTCTGGATAGTTGACCACGTGGAAGTTCCTGGAGGGTCTTGTGCCAGGAGAGGGCATAGATGCGCCTCACCCCTTCTTCCATACCTGGTCCTATGCATCTCTACCACCTGGCTGTTCATCTGTATTTTTTGTCATAAATGGGTAAATGTGTTTTCCTAAGTTCTGTGAAACTGCTCTAGCAAACTAATGGAAACCAGGGAGGAGTTCAGGGGAACCGTGATTTATAGCCAGTCAGTCAGAAGTACAGGCCACAGCCTGGGTCTTGTGATTGGCATCTGAAGTGGGGGCAGTCTTATGGAACTGAACCCTCAAGCTGTGGGATCTGGTGTTATCTCCAGGTATAGTGTCAGGATTGAATTAAATTATGCAACATAAAGCTGGTGTCTGCTGGCGCATCAGCTGCAGAATTGCTTGGTGTGTGAGGGGAAAACCCACACACATCCAGGGTCACACAAATGTTCTGTGTTGTAAAAGTATAGTAAGAGGCTGGGCTCGGTGGCTCAGCCTGTAATCCCAGTACTTTGGGAGGCCGAGGTGAGTGGATTGCCTGAGCCCATGGGTTTGAGACCCGCCTGGGCAACTTAGCGAGACCTCATCTCTACAATAAATCAAAAATTAGCCAGGCGTGGTAGCACGCGCCTGTAGTTCCAGCTACTTGGAAGGCTGAGGCGGAAGGATCGCGGAGCCCAGCAGATTGAGGCTGCGGTGGCCAGGAGCGGCCACTGTACTCCAGTCTGGGTGACAGAGTGAGACTCCAACTCAAAAAAAAAAAAAAAAAGTATAGTAAGAGAAAAGGAGTTTATTTTTCCCTGTATTCTTACAGTCGGCAGTGGTTTTTTGAGGATGTCTTTGGAAATCTTGGGTTAAAAACATAATAGTCCCTTGGGAGGCCAAGACAGGACGATGGCTTGAAGCCAGGAACTTGAGAGCAGCCTGGGCAACATATCTGTCTCTACAAAAAACATTAAAAATTAGTCAGGCATGGTGGTGTGCACCTGTAGTCCCCGCTACTTGGAAGGCTGAGGTGGGAAGATTGCTTGAGCTTAGGCATTTAAGGCTGTAATGAGCTATGATTGCGCCAAAGCCATCCAGCCTGGGCAACAGAGTGAAAACCTGTCTCTAAATAATAATAATAATAATAATAATAATGCTGATGATGATAATAATAAACTCATTCTGAATTTTGACTTACAATAGATTTTACAGTGTAATCATGGAAAATTATTACTGTTCTAGATAAGAAAGAAGAGACTAAAGCGGAGAAATGAGTGATTCCATTTTCCTCTAGAATCATACTTAGAAAATAGCTGTGAAGAACAAATTATTTTTAATTTTTATTATTTATTTATTTATTTTTTTGAGTAGGAGTATCACTCTGTCGCCCAGGCTGGAGTACAGTGCTGTACTCATGGCCACCGCAGCCTTGACCTACTGAGCTCAGATGATCTTTCCATCTCAGACTTGCCAGTAGCTGGAACCACAGGCAGGCGCCACCACAGCCAGCTAATTTTTTGATTTATTGTAGGGACAAGATCTTGCCATGTTACCCAGTATGGTCTCGAACCCCTGGACTCAGGCAATTTTCTCACCTTGGCCTCCCAAAGTGCTGGGGTTATAGGCGTGAGTCACCATGCCTGGCTAAATTGTTGTTAAAAGAAAAGTACTTACACTTTGTGTTAACAAGTAGGGGCTGAAAATTCTTACAGAATAATTTTAAGAGCGGTTGAATGATTTTTTAAAAAGTACTGCTTTAGAAAATGGTCTTGACTTTATTTACCTATTTAAAGTATATTGCTTATTTGCCTGTTTGAATTAAGTATATGCTCTTTTAAGCTACCTTTTCACTAATTTGCAAACAAGGCTTTTTTGTAGATATTAACAATAGTAATGGTTTCATGTTTATTATTGTCAGTTTTTCTTTAAGAGTGTATGTTAGGTTGATGTTTCATAAGGTAGATAAAATATGGGCTAGAAACTGATGCAAATACATAAAACAACATAGGCAAATGTTGCTTTTCCTCCAAATGTTATACTTCTTCAACATCTTTGGAAGTTCCTGCAAGGGAATTCCGATGTCAGAAAAGGTAATGGGTTATAAAAGATTGAATGCTATTTTGTAAATGTCTGAAATAAAAGATAACCAAGTTAAATTCCAGATTAAGGCCAGGAAGAGAAATCTATTATCTAGTCAACCATATTCAATCTCTATTTTGGTGGAGGAAAATTTTGTTACATTGATATTGACAGGGGAATGTTTTTCTTTATTCTAATCGTTACTCTGTTAACATAGCCCAAAGATGTGGAACAAGATTGTATACCTAATCCATAGTTTAGTGATTTGTCTCCCTAGTAATTATAGTGAATAATTAAGACATTCAAAATTAATCTGTATCTAGCATCCCACAAACATTAGGGCAGTCCTAAAATCAAGATGTTGGCAAGTGTATATATATAAACTTTTTTTTCGGGGGGCGGTTGGAGTCTCACTTCTTTGTCCAGGCTGGAGTGCAGTGGCACACTCACGGCCACCCCAGCGTCAACTTGTTGAACTCAGGCGATCTTTCTGCCACAGCCTTCCAAGTAGCCGGAACTAAAGGCACACACCACCACGCTTGGCTAATTTTTGATTTATTGTAGAGATGAAGTCTCACCAAGTTGTTCAGGTTATTCTCAAACCCATGGGCTCAGGCAATCCCCTTACCTCTGCTTCCCAAAGTGCTGGGATTACAGGCTTGGGCCACTGCACCCGGCCTTGTATACAATATTAATAGGTTTCTACTTTAGGCTGCTGATTACTCAAGAAGTACAGATTTTTAAAATCTTCTCTTTGGTATTGAGTTTCAGCAACAAAGGATAGGTAGTGAACTTTTAGTGTAGAATACAATAAATGAGGAAGACTAAATGAATGTAGCTTAATTCACTTTCTTAAATAAAGCCAATTCTTAATTCATTTTGACCCTTGGGGTCTTTTTGCCAACACCTAAAACTTAACATAGGCAGTAAAGGAGGGTTCTGTTGTGATCGTTTTCCTTAGAGATGATTTCAAAGCTCAAAATACTCTCTTTTTTTTCCCTTTACCTACTTTTTTTTTTTTACAAACTAATTTCAAGTAACCAAATATTTATGTGTTTCTTGGGTGAGGCACTGTGTCAAAGGATTTAGGACTTATGGAGATAAGTCTATGTTGTGAATGCTAAACATATTCAGGCAATAAAGCAGAAATTAATACCTTGCATAATGGAAATGTAAAGTCCTGAGGTGGTTCAGGAGTAGGGGAGATATCTTTTGTAAATTAGGGGAGTACTAAAATTAATTTTTTAAAGGATGACTTTTATACCCTTGGATGTTGAAAGTCTAATTCAGTGTATTGGGACCCTGTTTTTGTAGATATTGGCTTGAATAACCTTCAGTTTGCAGAAATGTCAATGGGCACAGGGTATAGATTAATTATAAAGTTGAACTAAAATCAGAATTTAAGCATAAGACATATATAATATCAATATATTATTTCTCCTTTAAATTGAGTCGTTTCTGGTGATCCTCAACTCAACTCAAACACCATATTTGAGGCATAACTTTTTTTTTTTTTAAAGAGACAGAGTCTTGCTGTGTTGCCCAGGCTGAATTGCAGTGGCTATTCTCAGGTACAGTCATGGTGTACTGCATCCTTGAACTCCTGGCCTTAGGTGACCATGACTTACTTTGCCAAAGCAATTTTATCTTGAGTTGTTTATTTTTTTATTTTTGTTTTTGTACCTGTCTCTGTTTAAAGATGAATACTTTATCTAGTGACAGCTAGATTGTATCACATTTGCCATCTAAAGATTAGATGGGCAAATTATTTTTAGCTATTTAATATGGTAAAGAATAGTTGTTTTTCCTTGTTTAAGGAAATTGAATCTGAATTAAAATCTTACTTAACTGTTATGATTCCAGTATGTATAGATATTCATCTATATATATTGGGTGTCAGATTTGAGCTTTGTGGTTTATCATTCTGAAGATTTGACCTTCCAAGCTTGGCTGTATATAGGAAACATATACTATTTCTCACTGATGAGAACAAGTAGTTAGATATCTCAGATGACTTGAAATAAGTATTAGTAAATCAGTGACTGATAAAGTCAGCTTTACAATTCAGAGGAGCTTGTTTTTTTTTTGAGTTGGAGTTTCACTCTGTCGCCCAGGCTGGAGTGCAGTGGCCGCTCCTGACCACCGCAGCCTCGACCGGCTGGGCTCCGGCGACCCCTCAGCCTTCCAAGTAGCTGGAACTACAGGCGTGCGCTACCATGCCCGGCTAATTTTTTGATCTATTGTAGAGATGAGGTCTCACCAAGTTGCCCAGGAGGGTCTTGAACCTGCGGGCTCAGGCAATTCACTCACCTCAGCCTCCCAAGGCGCGGGATTATAGGCTGAGCCACCCAGCCCAGCTTGGAGCTTGTTATGATTGAGTATTTTTCTCAGTTATTACTATCTTGCTCTTGTTGGCTATAAATTACTGTCCTTCAATGCTTAAATTCCACTTAGTATAGTAGACATTTTCTTATTTCCCTTTTTAAATAAGCATGCCTCCATTACACAGTTGATATCTCTAACAAGAGTCTGATAATCTTTCTTTTGGCTTAATAAAAAGAGCACACAAATATTTGATTGAATCACTGAGTATAATTCCTCTGTGCTCATTTGTATTAACGAAAAAAGTTTATAAAATCATTGTAAACAATAAAATGATTACATTTTACTGGATAACCCTGGCACTCCTTGAGTAAATAATGAAGTGTTTTGTTTTATATGGACCCTTTCACTAATTCATTGATAGCATAAGTTTATATTACCTGGGAATAGGCATAGTCTAAGGCAAATAATATAATTTATTCTTAGTAGGGAACTCTTTGGTTGTTTACGCAGAATTTTTTGTTGCTTTGTTCTTTTGTGTAGTCATGAGGAAGAAAGGAAGAGGAAACCACTCTAAAAATACAGATTGCTAAGTAGAAGTAGAGTCTCTGGGTGTTGAGGCTCACATGTTTGTGCTGTCCAGACCTGACACATTTAGAAACAGGAATTTGCCTCTAGCATAATATTAGCCAACAGTTGAGTCATTTCTAAGTATTTTAACATTATAGAATGCCTTATGAAATGTTACAAGTATTTAAAACAGGTTTTCTTGAGGATTTTATCAATTTTATAAAACATGAAGAAGCAGTTGATTCTCAGAGCTGGTACCTGAAATTCAAAGACATTAACAGTGAGTTGGTGTGTTCTTTAGTTCTAAACCACAATTGTTGCGGTTAAGCATGTTTTTCCCTTGGAGTGAGGCCTTACAGAGCTTCTCTTGCCCCTTGAAAAGTCAGTGCGGTGCCACCTCCAGGGAAACACTAAGAAGCTTATTATCTTTAAACAAGAACTTATAGCAAGGATGTTTTCTTTTATAGATGTTTTCAAACTTTTGGCTAAATATGTAACTGAGAGAGCCTAATTACAGCAATTTCTTTTTAAACAGTACACTTTCTGCTGTGTCTTAAACATTGCAGAATGGTGCTATCTGTCCACTTTTGTTTGTAAATGTAATCTTCATGGGAATGACCATCTATTCCTTTCTACTTGGAAGTTTAAGCAGTTGGGTTTTGTGTGATAGTCAACATTTTTTAGAGTAACAGCGCAACATTTCAATATAATATTTGAGGAAAACATTACTTAAGAAATAGGTTCTCTAGGTGTAATATTAACTATCTTTTACTTACATGTTGCTTTTTATTTATAAGTTGTTAGATGAGTTATTAGTTATGAGTTAAGAATTATTAGATGAGTTTCCTAAAATCACAAGGCATACTGATTTATAAAGGTTTTCTAAAGGCATTCCCTTGCTGTAGTAAAGGAAAACTTAATTCTGAAGTTGGACTGATCTCTCTTTCACTTGAATGAAAATGGGAAAATCAGAAGTATTTAGGAATTTAGGGATGTGATCTAAGTATGTGAATCTACTTGTCATCAACCATCTCACATTTACCTCTCTAAAATGAAATCTAACTTTTAACAAATCATCTTGATTCAGTTTACTTGTATAGTTTAAAAGACAAAAACCCCAGAATTTTGCACCATATTGGGACCTTATAAAGTTCTTGACTTTTACTTTCTTGCATGTTTCTGAATGCTAGTGATTTGCTACCGAAATATTTTGGGTCTTTGGTTTTTCGTTCTAATCATGCATGCGGAATCAGCTCTGCATTCTACATCTCAAATAATTATTTTGCCTAATGCCAAATCTGATGTTTTATTTATAATCATCAGTTCTGTGGGAGCTTGGTAACACTTTCTGCTCTTGTTCCCTTTAAGACTTCTTTTAGTTGTATTTGTTTTGTTTTACTCAAATGACTGGTTAAGTTTTGCTTGATCATCCATTTCAAATCCCTTGGAACATTTTTCACATTCTGTTCCAAATATGTTAAATGTGCCACAGTGGAAGGGTCCTGTAGCCAAATATATTTGGGAAATAGTATTTCCAAATACATTTGGGAAAACTTGGTTTAAAATAAGGTAAGCTGACTTTGTTATTATAGAATTTTTTTCGAAGTGTCTAATATCTATCTTGAATGATTCATTTCCTATTGTGTTTTATGACAGAATTCTCCCCACTCCCAGGAAATAACTGTTAACATTTTCTGAAAATTGTTTTTGAGAACGTTGTTTTGGATATTAAATAAGGCATATACTCATACTCTGAAAAAATGTAAATACCACTGAACCATTTTAAACATACATTACCTAGAGGTATACATATTTAGTAACGTAATGGTATGAGCTTGCAATACTTTTTTTTTTTTTTAAACATAAGAGAAACCTTACATAGAAACAGATTTAATGCTGTAGCTAGAGAAATTAACCAGAAAATTCTGAGCATTTTGAAATTTGCTCCTTAGCCCTATTTAGAATTGTTATGACTCACTGGGAGTAAGTTATCAGAGTGGACTTCATGGACCTTGTATTAGACATTTTCAAAAGAGCTAAAATTTCTATTAAACTGCATGAATTAAAATATATTAGATGGGGTTAAAAATACCAAGTAGATTTGGTGAGTCAGATCTGCACACTGAGCTTGGAGCTGGGAGAGAGGAGACTTACATGGGCTACAGTGTCGTTCCTAGTTTGTCTGTAAAAGAGACAACTTGGCAGGCAGACGTCTTGCAGATAAATGGGGAAAGATTGTCTATTTCAAGTGGCTTAAGACATTCTTTAAACCAATGTGTCATATCTGGTTATACAGTCAGCAGTTCCTTTAGCACAGAAAATCCTCTCAGGATTCCTGAATAAACAGCAGACATCTTTGTAGGGATAGCTTGCAGGAGATTTCAAGTGCTATATATTCATTATTTCTGTCTCCCCAGATGTCTCAGGAACTTTCTCATGTCAGTTTTCCTTTATTTTCCTTCTTGCTAGATACAAGCTGAGTCAATATAGTTAGCTTTTAAAATGAAATGCTACTATTCATTTTTTATATATTATTGAGTTTTAGTTCTCATAATAACTCGTGAGTGTGGGGTGTTATTATATCCATTTTAGAGATAAGAGAATCAAGAGTTAAAGTTAAAATGCTTCCTTCAAACAACTGATAAGTGCTAAATACAGAATTTGACCTTTTCCTTCGATTCCAAAGACCATATTGGTGCTTTCACATGTGGGTTTCCTCAGCCAGTTTCTACAGAGACCCTGGTCTAGTGGTAAGTCTACAGAGGTTTCTAGAGATAGAAACAGTGATGAATTAGACCCTGTTTATAGGTTGCAGATACAGGACATAGAAAAGTTCCTGGAAATAATTTTTTTGGTCATGTGTTTTCATAGGGCTTCTTGATTTATATAACCTATTAACATATACTTATTATTCCAGTAGAGTTAATACATTATTCAAAGGCATTCCGGTGGTTTAGCTTTCTCTCCATTTATCTAAGTCGCTTATTATGAAGTGATTAGCTAGAATTAGAGTCTTTACCTACAGAGAGATTTTGACTGGCTTCCTTGGTCTCCCAACCCTGGTTATGAGTATGTGATCCTGCTTTCTTGTGAACTTTGTTCAGAAGTAACCACCCTATTGCTATTTTTTAAAAATGTAGCTTCAAGACTGCTTAATTAATAGAGAGCTGTTATAGGTTGACCCATAGGGAGTTAATACAATAAAGGTATTTTTGATCATTCTATACACATTAATTATGGGCCAATCTTGTGTGATCTTGAGTTGAAGGGATTGTCTTGCTTCATGTTCATCACTTTTGATAGCCCAGCTACCTTTTAAAAATTAATGTCTATTTTTTCTTTTTTTTTGCATCTATGGAAGGCAAGCTTCATTTTGTAGGATTTACATCATTATAAGTTTACATGATCTCAGATGGATTAATTCAGAATGTTCTGGGAGGAAAATCTGTTTGGCTCAACCAGTGTTTGAGTGCCAATTTTGTTCTGAGTGTTATCCTAGAAGTACAGAGATCAGTAAGACATGACTCTTTTTCCCTAAGGAAGAAGCTTAGGCTGGAGTTTTTAACCTAGGCATTATTGACATTTTGGACCAAATGATTCTTTTTGGGAGTGTGGGGGAGGTTGTCCTGTGGCTATTTATTAGCATCCCCGGCTTCTACCTACCATGTACCAGTAGTACCATCCAAGTTGTAAAAATCAGCTTTGTCAAAAACTTTGAGCCTTCACTTAGAAACAGTTGATGCACTCAAAAAGCAAGATGGCTTAGGAGCCATGTGGGTTAACAAACTTTCCCTGGGAGAAAGCTGAACAACATGAGGCGAGACTAGTGCCAGGAAAAAGCAGCTTTTGACTGAAGATTCACTGTGCATATAAAAAAAAAGCAAATGCATGTGGCTTTCTGAGAATGTACCTTCATTAGGCTAGGGTTGGTTAGTGTTAGATGTATGCACATATCCTTCCCTTCTTAGAAACAGATGTGTGTGCAAAACATCTTAGTAAATCTGAAAAGAGGTTCCTATTCTAATTACTTAAAATTCTTAATACTTAGAGTTATATGCTATGAACAACCGCAGTAAAGTAGGAAGCCAAAATTCACTTGTTGTCATCTTTTTTGTGATCACAGCTATATACTTTTCTTAGTTTATTTGAATAAGTTTGTTTTTAAAAAAAATGTGTTGTGCTTATGTAAATACTCTCTGGTTAGATTTCTTGGTAGAATTTAAATCTTTCTAACACAGTGTAATGCCTCTCTTACCCAAGGGCAGGATATAGCTTGTACTGAATGTTATTTCTCTATGTTAGGGCTTATTTCTCTTTAGACTTGTCAGAAAGACATCCCTGGGGATCAGAAATGCATTAGCAATTCAAGATGATAATCTGCATAGTGAGAGTCCAGATAATTTTTTCCCCGGGTTACATAGGCAACCTTGCACAGGTCTGTTCAACATCTGCTAGTTTGAAAATAATTTCCCATCACTCAAGGCAATGAAATGCAGATGGATTGCTCTACCAGATTGGCTCAGAGAACTCCTGGTGTGATGTGAGGCCCACAGCCCTAGGGGAAGAATAGGATGCTTGCTAATAAATCAGGGAAATGGTGACTGCTTTAGTTCCTTCTCTCTCCCATCCCCATGGGGCACTCACATTCTCTAACCTGGTGCACTCTGATGCGTGTTGACCTTATCCCTCTGCCCTGGCCCCCAAAACACCACCCCGTGTGTTCTTATCCTTGATATACGAGGCTCCGAATCTTCTCCGTCTCCTCTTCCATTTTCTGCTTTCACTGCTCTGGCTCTCCATCTTGTGCTTAAGCTCATGTTGTAGACTTAACTATGTATATCTCCCCCTTTCAGTGCACCCCAGGGCTGACTTCGTCAGGCACTGTAGTTGCACTGCCTACAGCTCACAGTACCTTTAGAGCCCTACAAAAATGTTTTAATTTTAATTTCTTTTAAAATCAGAAGGAAAAGTGAGACGTATGATAATCATCATGAATATACAATAATAAATCCAACCTAAATGAGAGTTGTCTTTATACCAGCACAGCCCTAAAGTGTAACTTTTAATATATATTTATATATTTATAAATATAATATATATAATTTATATATTTTAATTTTTTTTGGTAGAGATGAGGTCTTGCTGTGTTGCTCAGGCTGGTTTCTAATGTCTGGCCTCAAGCAGTCCTCCTGCCTTAGCCTCCCAAAGAACTGGGATTACAGGCGTGAGTCACCATGCCTGGCCTTAATATTTTTTGAGAGGAAGGAACCCACAAAAGTCATCGTGTGATCTGTGCATCTCCCTCATACATGGATGGGATGCTGCTCTTGCTCCCTTGACATTTGGCAGTAGTTCCTCATGGCTTCAGATCTTTATTGCAAGTTCAGGGTCTTTCATATGCTGCCTGCCTTTCATGCCTCCACACTCATCCTGTGCACACTTTCTGCTCTGGGTTCTCTGGGTTCTTGGTCCACCTACCCCTCCTCCTTTCTCCTCCAGAGCAAACCAGTCACTCCTTCCTAAGAGCTCTGTGACACACCATTGCCATCCATAGCTCTTCATGATCTCTTCAGTGCCTTCTGTAAGCTGTGGCATCATTTGTGTCTCCACCATTAGATTGCATGTCCATCGAGATCAAGGATGTTTAGGTCATCCCACTGTCCCCAGGCCTTGACTATGTTCAGTGCCTGGGAAATGTTTATCTGAATATAAAGCAACAAGCCAGAACGTTGATGAAACTTGATGAAACTTAACCTGGGACTCAACTCTGAAAGCTTGCCTGTTTGAAGCGGGAAGGACAAGTGTTTGATAACAATCAGCATGTGCTGTTTTGCATAGCTGTCGACAGTGAGTTTCTATCTCACCCTTGTGGTATTTTCAGGTGTATTTTGGTACACTAGCCTTTCACTTTAGGTGTTAGGTTACTGAAATCTCTGAGAATCAGTTCTGGGCTACTGAAGACTTTTAGCTGCAGGAAAATAAATAAATAAATAAATAGATTGAGTGCTCGAAGTCCAACTGCCCACGCTTTTGTGCAGTTCTTGAAGTCTAGTGAAATAATCTGATTTTTAAAAAATGCTGTCTGAATTGCAAAATGATCCTTCTCTTAGAAATGTGTTATCAAAGACTCATGAAATTAACATGGAAGCTTATTGAGCAACATAGCTCATAAGCAACCTTGCTTTTTGAGCCCTGTTTTCTAAGAGGAACCTGAGGTCTGTGGACAAGTTGGACTGTAACTAGTATTTTTTTTTTTTTTTTGCACTGGCATCTCACTATGTTGCCCAGGCTGGAGTGCAATCATACACTTATGTCTAACCACAGCCTCCACCTTCTTGGCTTAGACAATCCTTCTGCCCCAGCCTTCCAAGTAGCTGGAACTACAGGCATGCACTGCCACGCTCAGCTAATTTTTTAGTTTATTGTATTGATGACATTTCGCCAAGTTGTCCAGGCTGGTTTTGAATCCTTGGGCTCAGGCAATCCTTTGGCCTCTACCTCCCAAAATGCTGGGAGTACAGGCATGAGCCCCTGGCCGTAACTAGTATTGAGGAATTGGTAAAGGCATATAGGTTTGGATGCTGCATTTTTTTTCTTCTACTTTAGGAAATTGCTCTTTTTGGTGCCACAATAGAAAATCTTACAGGTGTGTAAGTTGGAATCTAGTTTGTATTGTTCCTCGCCTTTGTCAATAATTACATTTTCTGCATTCTAGTTTATTACTGTTGTTATTTTTCATGCCAAGCATTCCTTCTTTGCATAAATATTTACTCAGCACTTGTATATGGGAGTGAGAGAAACAGGACAGTGGCAAAGAGCAAGAAATATCCAGTAGAGAGTAAAGTAACTTTTAGCCTGTTTACATTTATGTAAAAAAAAAAAAAGAGTAGAGTTCTTTGCTGTATACATTAGAAATATGTGATGTTACATTTTCTTCTGTTCTAACAGGTAAAACTAGTTGGATGTTTATAACCTCTACCATCAACTAGAGCCCTCAGACTCACAATAAGAATCTTCATAATAATAGCATCCATATACTTTCACCATTATCACTTTCTGATCGCCTTTATGAAGGTCATACTTGGGCCCCCAAACAGCCAGTTGGGTTCTGTCCTCTCTTCCAGACTCGGAATTGTCACCGAAACTGACTTTCACATTAAGTCCAAGAGTAAGACTGCAGTATGGTTTTTGGCTCCTGGTCTTCTATTCTTCCTGCGACAGTAATATAGCCAAGAAAATAGAAATAAGAGTCTTCACTGTCACCTTCCTTGCAGAGTTATTTTCTCCTAGTATTGTGGTTCCTGATAGTCTTTATTCTGATAGGAATAGCGATTTGAAAAATTCTTATTGTGAGTCTGAGGGCTCTAGAAAGGGAAAGCTTTTTTGACAGTGCCATGGTGTAAGTTATTTAAGAAGGATAATCTACCTGTGCTTATCAAGAAAATAGCCTGAAATTTGAACCTTGAGTATTCTTCAGTGTTACAGCCTTGGAGAAGAAGTAATCTTGGCTTACACTGAAAGTGATAAGTTAACAGAATACATTTTGAACAATGAACAAGAATGCTGTTTGAAAGTTATCATGGATTTTTTACATCAACTTAATATTCTCACTGAATTTCTATTATGTTTGCAAAGCAGTTTTCTCCTAGACCAAAAGCCCTGGTAATAAAAACACAATATATGAGAGTTATAAACAGACAATAAAAGCAGATAAATATTATAAAACTTTGATAGAAAATAAACCAAAGGATAGAATGTGAATATCCTTTCTGCTTATCAAAAATAAGTTACTTCGTGTTCTGCTCCTGAAATATTTCTTTAGCTATGCTAAAAATAGAAAGGTAAAGTTTGAAGACCATACATTCTTTGATGCCCTATCCTTAAAGCTATTTGGACTCATATAGTGGCCATATAATATCTCTTGTTCTGAGTGAAGGTGGCTTCTTACTGTTTTTGCATTTATAGGAATGTATGTGCTTCTCTGTGTATGTAGAAAGAGACAAGAACAAAAGTAATGACAAATATGGAAATTCCCTTGCCTTAATGAACTTTCATGGAGTAAATTCTTTTGTTCTTCCCCTTCTGACTTGCCTGAGCTCTTCTGATATGACTTGCTTTAATGACCTGTAAGAAATCTTTTCATAAAGATGTGATCATTTCTCCACTTACGAGCTTCCTCATACTGTTAATCGAAAATAATCTACCAATGTCGAGGACCAGTTAGTACCACAAGTTCATGGGGTTATGCTAAAACATACAAAGGCCTTAAATTTGGCATTGATAACAGCATGTCGACTGACTTGCAAAGTGTTCTGAACTGCTCTGCCTCATGCTAGTAGGAAATCTGCTAGAAATAACTTCCTAGAGGGTCTAGCAGGGCCCCGAGCTTAATGTGTACTCACTTTCTTTGTTTCCTAAGAGCGGCTCTGAGATTTTAATGCACAATGAGGGACAATACCGGATAAATTACCTGGAAAATGAGCTTGCTTGCTTGATTTATTTATTATTATTTTTTTAAAATTTGGAATCTCATTCTGTCGCTCAGGCTGCATTGCAGTAGCATGATCACAGCTCACTGTAGTCTCGACCTCCTGGACTCAGGCGATCCTTCCACCTCAGCCTTCCGAGTAGTTAGCACTACAGGAGTGCACCACCACACCCAGCTAATTTTATGATCTTTTTGTAGATATCAGGTCTCACTATGTTGCCTAGGCTGGTCTCAAGCAGTCTTCATGCCTCAGCCTCCCAAAGTGTTGGGATTACAGGTGTGAGCCACTGCCTCTGGCCAGAAATACACATTTTGGTAAGGGTCTTCAGCCTATTACTATTTTCATACCATTTTGGTACTAGAAAATGTAGTGATATTAAAGGATATGGTCAGTGTGGAATGTCTGTACCAGGTCCTGCTCTGTACTGGCTCACTTGCTGCAGCCCAAGACTCGTGCCTCCCACTGCCTCCCTTTCTCTATCCTGGCCCGAATTGCCTCTCTACCTGTGTTGGTTTCACAGTGGCCTGAAGCTGAAAGCTGGTAGAAGCTGTAAAGGAAAATAGAGCTGTGATGAACTTGTGGGCTGACAAAATCTAGGGGGAAAATGCCTCTTTTTTCCCTTGTCCAGGTAGTATGGACAACTCTAAGGCACAGATGTGTGAGTGACCCTACGTGCATGTCTCATTCAATGACAAACACACTACCTCTTCTGGAAGCTTGTTTTCTATTATTTTTCTACCTACAGCACTTTAAAGGCTTCTTGTTCTCCTCTCTAAAATCTCTTGGTGCTGTTTTGTCTAGTGCTCTGATAAAAGGGTCAGTATTGCAGTGGGTAAATGAGAAGAAGTAAAGGGAGAATTAAGAACTAAAACATTTTTATATTTGCACTTATGTGTACATTAAGCATATTGGCATAAAACTTAAGCTCTAAAAAAATCCCTTATGGTGTTATAATATACTACTGATAAAGTAAAAAGTGCAATTTAGTGTTGTATTCTTAGATAGTGATAAATATGGTATCAAATAAAAGATGAAGATTGGGCTGAGCATGGTGGCTCATGCTTGTAATCCCAGCACTTTAGGAAGTGGAAACTAGGATCATTTGAGGCCCAGAGCTTGAGACCAGCCTGGGCAACATAGTGAGACTCCATCTCGACCAGGAAAAAAAAAAAATTAGCTGGGTGGGGTGCCACATACCTGTAGTCTTAGCTGCTCTGGAGACTGAAGTAGGAGGATTCTTTGAGCCCAGGAGTTTGAAGTTACAGTGAGTTATGATTGTGCTGCTGCACTCCAGCCTGGGTGACAGAGCAAGACCCTCTCTCTTAACAGCAATAGCACAAAAAAGATATGGATCATTGCATCTGAATGAGGCATCATAGGTATCATGGCAACATCTTAAGTTTTTAGGTAAGACTCCAGAAATAATCACAATTTCACATGTGAATTATGTGGGGACAGTCTGTTCCAAGGCAATAAAATAAGTTATGTCTAGAGTTTATAACTTTTGCATGTACCTGGCCTTGTCTATACACTAAACCCCAGGTGATACTGAGGCTTTAACTTTGGGATTTTTTTGGTGCTAACTGCCACATGGTGAAATCTGGTGTGATCTCAGGGTGAGGTTCAAGTGATCCTTCTACTTCACCCAACATTCCAGAGCTCCATTTCTCATCCCACCCTCTTCTCTGCACACATACCTAACTCCCAGAGAGGGCTGAGCCAGAGTGTGGCAAGAACCCTCACTGCTTGTGTTATGCGAATTTCAACACAGACAGCTCCATGAACTGTGATCATGAGTAGGATGAGTATGTGGTGGTAAAATTTACATATCTTTTGCTGGGAGGAGTATAATTAGAATAAGTTTCTGTTTTTTTTTTAAAGAGATGGGGTCTGCTGCCCAGATTGGAGGGCAGTGGTGTGATCCTAGCTCACTGCAACCTCAAACTCCTGGACTCAAGCAATCCTCCACCTCAGCCTTCTGAGTAACTGGGACTACAGGCATGTACCACAGCACTGTGTAGAATAAGATTTTATATTCACACAGCCACATGTAAAATGTGATCAGGAACACGGTCTATTGGATAGCATTAGACTGTTTTCAGATTTGAAATATGTCTTTTTTGAAATATATTGCATGTAAACGAAATACACTGAACTCAAACTGTGCATTTAAACAAATTGTTTATCATGTACAGAGAGCTAAAGAAAAAAGAGAAGGAAATCAATCAAACAAAATCAATCAGCCTAATAAAAATTGCAGTGATTAATTGGCATCTCCATGAAAGCTTTCGTGCATGTGTTTGAAGAATTATTCTGTTTGCTCATGCTTGGATTCTTTGTTTTCAGTTCTGGGAGCTAGAACCAAAAGTGTGGCTCATACGCTGTAGTTAATCCTGCCTTATTTGTAAATGTCAAATATCAAAACATTAAATATCAAATATTTATGAAGTTTCTGGCTATAAATGTGATAGTCTTTGCCAGTTGAAGTAATTGACATCCTTGCTTTCCAAGAGGTTATAAAAAAGGCTGAAAGGAGATGGTATGTATGCAATAAGATTAATAAAGGACAATTGTGTAATATGTTGTTATGAACATGATTTATTATTGTCATGTATACTCTATAAATATACTGTACATACCATATATACACTATACACATATATGCACACTGTATATACTATAAATACACACAACATATATACTATATATACATACTATATATAATATATATACCATACATATACACACTATATATAATATGTATACACATATATATGCTATATATGTATTGCATGTATACATACACACATATATTAATATATAGTTGTGGTTTTTTGTTTTTAAGAGATAGGGTCTCACTGTGTCATCCAGGATGGATCATGCATAGCTCTTGTGTTTTGTTTTTGCTTTTGTTTTTGCATTTTTCTAAGTGTTGTAATTTTGTTCTGGTTTATTTCTGGCACATTTATGGTAGTGTTGTCACACAGAAATATAATGCAAGCCACTTATATAATTTAAAAACTTCTAGCAACCTCATTTAAAAAATAATTGGTTTTATATTTTATTTAACCAATTATCATTTTAGCTTGTAGTCAATATAAAAAGTTATTAGATATCTTTTATATTATAGTTTTTATACTAAGTGTTTGAAATCTAGTATATATATTACACTGAAAACATAGCTTGAGCCACTTCTTCAGGTCACCTCCTGCTGTGGGAGCTTTTCTGTCCTCTTAATAAATCCTGCTTTCTCACAAAAAAGAAAAAAACCAAAAAACATAGCTCAACTGGAATACTAAGTTTTCATTAGAAAAATTTGTTATTTAGGTTCATAAAATTTAAAGTCAGAAGATAGATTTAGTTACCCAAGTTCTAAACATGCTTGAAAGTTTTTCAATAATGGGATAGAGTAACTGCTTTTAAGTTTAAATTTACATGAATTATAATTAAGTAACATGAAAAATCAGTCCCTGGTCTCACTAGCCTCATTCTAGGTACTCAGAAACCATATGTGTCTAGTGCTTTTATTTTGTTAGATGGTACTGGTTTAGGGTACACTACTGTATGCAGTTGACTCTTGAACAATGTGGGGATTAAGGGTACCAACCCCCTGTGTGGTTGAAAAATCCTTGTATAACTTTTGACTCTCCTAAAACTTAACCACTAATACCCTACTGTTGACCAGAAGCCTTACCAATGATATAAACAGTTGATTCATTCTTATTTTATATGGTGTATGTATCATACTGTATTTTTACAATAAAGTAAGCTAGAGGAAAGAAAATTGTTAAGAAAATCATAAGGAGGAGGATATCCTTCCTATTCATTAAGTGGAATTGGATCATCATAAAGGTCTTCAAGGAGGTGGAGGGGGAGGCAGGCACACTCAGTGTAACTTTTATTGAAAAAAATCATGTATAAGTGGACCCATGCAATTCAGACCTGTGTTGTAGCCAGTCTTCTTAAAAGCTATGTAAGCAGAGTTTTCAAGAACACAGCAACAGAAGGGAGCAAAGTTGCTCATGGGTGAAGGGCAGTAAAGCCCAAAGGCTTACAGAAAAGACAGCAGAAAAGCAAGTCTGCAGGTAAGCCACTGAACATGTTACTGAACAAAAAATAATGCGAGGTGCCAGAGGTTAATTATAGTATTTGGACATTATATATTTGTTTGTTTGTTTATGTATGTATTTATTTATTTTGAGTCAGGGTCTTATTCTGTCACCCGGGCTGGAGTACAGTGGCTTGATCACCACGATCACATCTCACAGCAGCCTCAGCCTCCTGGGCTCAGGTGATCCTTTCACTTCAGCATCCTAACTGTGACTACAGGTGTGTACCACCATGCCCGGCTAATTAAAAATGTTTTTTTTTTCTGCCAGGCTCGGTGGCTCAGCCTGTAATCCTAGCACTTTGGGAGGCTGAGGTGAGTGGATTGTCTGAGCCCGCGGGTTTGAGACTAGCCCAGGCAACCTGGCGAGACCTTGTCTCTACAATAAATCAAAAATTAGCTGTGGTAGTGCGCACCTGTAGTTCTGGCTACTTAGAAGGCTGAGGGGGAAGGATCGCTGGTGCCCAGCAGGTCAACGCTGGGGTGGCCGTGAGTGTGCCACTGCACTCCAGCCTGGAAGACAGAGTGAGACTCTTGACTCAATATATATATATACACACACATATATATATATATTTAAGATGAGATTTTGCTATGTTGCCCAGGCTGGTCTCGAATTCCTGGGCTCAAGCAGTCTGCCCGCTTTGGCCTCTTAAAGTGATTGAGCCACCACGCCTGTCCATGTATTGACTTTACACTAGGATTAAAAAAAAAAATACTAGTGTGTGGTTTAGATCACCAGTGCCATATAAGCTATGTGGGGCAGAAGTCCAGGCTCCAAGGGGGGAGGCGCCCAGCTGTGAGGGTTTCCCATAGATTTTATTTAAGCACAAGTTTCCACTACTTAAACACTTCTGGACATTGTTAATCACCTCTAACTTGCCACCCATTTCACCAATCTTTTTTATAATGCTGGTGGGTAGTTGTCCATCTGTTTAACTGGCTCACTGATGCTCACCATCTCGCAAGGTTTCTTCCCAGCCCCAAATCTTATTTATCCACCACTGTGTTCATATCAGTGGGTGCTTCCTTGTGACTTCAGATGTTGTCTTCCATTCTCATTTTTTTCAGACAAACTCGTTCTATTTTCTTTAAAGGCCTGATAAAATTGTCTTTCCCTCCAAGGTATATTTTTTAAGTTTTCCTAGTGTTTATCTAAAAGTGTGAATATATCCTTCTAGACGTGCTTTGGTGTAGCAGGATTTTTCACGATCGTCTCTATTGGTGAATTTTACAAGTGCACTGACTATTTTTTTCATCTTCATGTTTTTCCTATCTCCTACTACCTCAAAGAATTACTTAAAGCAAAATATAGGATCCTACATATACTTAAGAAAATCGACTTGAGAACGTTTTTACCTTCTGAAACAATGTTGAGCCCTGATTCAGTCACTTAGTATTTTAGTTATTCCTATCAAATAATGTCTGTATTGGTTTCTCTTGCCACAGTAATGCTGCAAAGCTACAACACACCCCACAACTTAATGAGTTAAAACAATTTACCATTTATTATGGGCTACAAGCCCAAGAGTCAGCTGATCTTGACCAGATTTGGTAGAAAACAGTAAAACTTTAGAAACTGAGCATATATAGTATCTCTCTTGGACCTTAAATAAAGAGGAGTGATAGATTTTGATTTTTTCTGTGTTACATTATGTGCTGAATGCTAATCTGCCCAGCTATCAGAACCAGTGGAGCTCATACTGGAAAGCCATTCATTTGTTCTCAGATTTCTTTACAGTGAATGCCAATTCAAATCAGTATCTGAGGAGCCCAATTTCCAAGTTCTTTAGCTTGTTACCACCATGGATTTAAAGCAGTTCCTCTGGAATGAGATTTTAGCAAAGCACCAGCATTTGCAATTTGCTTTAATTGCCCTCTTAAACTGTGTGTGTATATGTGTGTGCGTGTGTGTGTGTGTGTGTGTGTGTGTGTGTGTGTTTATTGTAGCACCACCACTACATACTATACAGGTAGCAGTATACCTGTATGTACAGGTATATACATGGGTAGGTATATGCAAACTGTTGACAAATTAGAAAATACACATTCAATAAGGTAAGAGTTGAGAAACATACATTAATAGTTGAAATGTTGGGGCATTTGGACTCCTAGTTTGCAGATCCAGTTGGCTGCTTTTGATTTAAGGAAAGAACTAATTTTGGAGAAAGCTGTATATTTGTATTTCAAGGAAGATTTCCTATAGAGGAAGTTTTCAAAGGTTACTAGATGTCAACATCTGGTGATCTAAATTTGAGAAATGAAGATTAGTTGGTGTGGTGGCTCACACCTGTAATCCCAGCACTTTGGGAGGCAGAGGCGAGAGGATTGCCTGAATCCAGGGGTACGAGACCAGCCTGCACAACTTGGCGAGACCTCATCTCTACAATAAATCAAAACAATTAGCTGGGTGTAGTGGTGCACACCTATGGTTCCAGCTACTTGGAAGGTTGAGGTAGAAGGATTGCCTGAGCCCAGCAGGTGGAGGCTGCCGTAGCCGTGAGTGTGCCACTGCACTCCAGCCTGGGCGACAGAGTGATACTCTGACTCAAAACATAAAAAAAGAAAGAAAGAAATGCAGATTAAACATTTAAACTGGTTGTGCATCCCTTTTTACTTGCTCTAAAAATAATTTTTTGAAAAACCAGTAACAAAGACCTGCAAAATAGTTCTGCCATAGGGGGAAATTACTTGAATATAATTTAAGATTGAACAATAAAAAAGTTTGAGAACTACTACCGGGAATGCCAACTGGCTTTTTATGGAAGAAGCAAGCCTGAGTTTTGGAATTACAGTCTTAATTAGACTCCCAGGCAGGTTTTGAGTCTTTCTGATTATCTAACTAGATGTGGAAGTGACTTGTCTTGCTTTTTCTTCTTGTCAAAGTTGAAGATGAGCAAAGGCCTCAGTAGGTGCTTTGAGTTTTGCCCACAGCCCTTTCCTATCTCCATAATCATAAGGTCAAGGTTGAGGAGATTGAAAGAGTCAAAATAGGATAAAGATCTCAATTCTGTATGTTTTTGTTTGGTGACAATATGAAACATGTAAGTAATACTTTAAAAACAGAATTAAGGAGATAAACTATGTCTATATCAAAATGACCCTGAAAAGCATTTAATCCTTGCCAATGTAAGAGCACAATATTAACCACAAGTATATATGGTATAGTATGTGTTTGGTTTTATATGTTTATGTGTATATATATATATGCAGTTCAAATAAAATATTCACCTTTTAGGACTAAGTGGGCATTAAATTGGATTGTGAACTATTTTAATCGTTTGGTTGCCATCCATTTTTTAAAAGTTCCAGTTTTATATCTATTTATATCGGTTCTAGCAGTGGATGCCACTCTTTCTTGGGCCTGTCTAAATTGCAAGTTTCAAATGTTGGTTATTAATTTCCTTGGTGTTGAATAACAAAGGTTGCTATTGAGAGACCTCTTGATTTCCTACTGGGCACTAGCTCGAGCATGATTTAGCAGCCTTGTTATGAGATGGTAGGAGTTTTGAGTTGACTTGAGAACATCTATTCTTTGAGTAGAAAGAAAAGCTTGGTATCAACAGAGGCCATGAATAACATCAAGGAAGGATCACTTGTAATTTGAAACCAGATCAGCAGCACCCCAAAAAAGAATGTTAAGTTTCCTGGAGTGAAAGATGTAGATTAGTTCTCGGAAAGGAATTTTTTTCTCTCTCCACTCACTTTTGTAGCAAGTCATTTTTAGGCTGAAACTCAAGATCTGAAGTAATTGTGTAGCAAATAGTGAATGTGTGTAGATGAGGCGATTCTCCACATGAATGAATGGAAGTCGAGTATGGTTTCGATAATCACTTTTTAATTTTTCTGTATGCTTTGACTAGCTTCTCTATTCTTTCTGACACACACATGTGCTCGCACACACACATGCAGACACACACACACACACACATACACACACACAGGAAGAGCCTTGGAATATTGCAATTTTCCGTTTTTATTTGAGTGGCAACCTGGTCATGTTACCGGAACCCTTTACGGACCCCCTTCTCTGCCTCTGGAATTCTGTGGCCTTGGACAGATTTTTCCTGGTGCTTTTTCTTCCTTTTTAGGGTCCACTTCTGTGATTCTAATTTTAATTTCAGTTCTCCTCTGTTAGCGATGAAATGAGCGACTGCAGATGTTCTGCTTCCACTGAAAATATTCTTTTGGTATTTTAAAGAAAAACCTTACAGATGAATCACCCCTTGAAAGGGTCTACTCAAATTTTCTAGATTGTTATTCTAGAGAACAGTTCTTTACATTTAAAATGGAAAACTTAAGTGTTTTTACATTATTCTAAAGCATTTTTATGCGGGGATATAGTTAAATTATGCCCAGGCTAAAGGAAAACTATTTATGTGAGGAAACCATGGCTATAATAGAAATAGTATCACTACTCTGTGATTTAGAAAGCATGTTCTCACTCATATAGTAGACCTTGATCATCCAACGTATTACCATAAGAAAATGACAACAGTGGTGGGAAACTATGGGGGGGGGAGGGTGATGGGATTAATGGTAGTAAATACCTGTCTGGGGATGGGGAGACACATCTCATCAACAAGGGTGCCTGAACGAAGCATATTTGTATATCTAACCCTTAACTGTACCCCTCAATATCATAATAAAAAATATTGAATGTAAAAAAAAAGTCTGTAAGCTGAACAGATAAATTTACATTAACATATCTAATGACAATAGAAAACATTAAAGATAAATGGGGAAATATTAAACACTATTGGACAAAAAGTGATCCACAAATAAAGACAATTGGACTGAAAGTAGACCTCTAATCAGTACCCATAGATAGCAGAAAAAAATGGACTAACATCTTCAATGTGCTGATAAAAAAATACCTGTGTATCAAGAATTCCAGACCAGGCATGGTGGCTCAGCCTGTAATCCCAGCACTTTGGGAGGCCAAGGCGACAGGATTGCCTGAGCCTGGGGGTTCGAGACCAGCCTGGGCAACTTGGTAAGACCTTGTCTCTACAATAAATCAAAAATAAGTCGGGCGTAGTGGCCTGTATCTGTAGTTCCAGCTACTTGGAAGGCTGAGGCAGAAGCATCAACGGAGCCCAGCAGGTGGAGGCTGCAGAGGCCATGAGCGTGTCACTACACTCCAGCCTGGGCAAGAGTAAGATTCCAACTCAAAAAAAGAGGAATTCCATATGCAGTTAAACTAGTATTCAAAAAAATTAGATATTTATATATATACAAAAACTAAGGTAGTGTCTACATTGTCTCTTGCTTTAAAACTACTTACAAACAATCACATATAAACAATCTATAGGCCAAAGATTGTGACTCCCAAACATTTAAAATTAAACGAACATAAAAGAACTACATATCAAGACTTATATAATTGAACTAAAGTAGTAGTTAGAGGTAAATTTATAACCTTAAATTGTCTGCAAAAGAAATTATCAAAATGTAATTAATTAAATGTTTAATTCAGCAATCTAGAAAAGGAACAACATAATAAAGCCAAAGAAAATATTTCTTAAAAAATATTAATAAAATAGATCGTAAGCCTGATCACAAAATAAGCATAAAAAAATTGCAAGACATTCAGTAAAAACTACAAACAATTTTATGCCAATAAATTCTCTTAAAAATATATAAATTATAAAAATTGACTCAAGAAGAAACTGAAAAACTGAAGCAACAAGTAGCCATTAAAAGGATTGAATCAAGAGTCAAAAAATCACCTCTCCTCTCAAATAATAGGCTCAGATAGTTTTGCACATGAATATGATCAAACTTTTATGTTACAAATCATTCCTATTTTATGCAAGCTTTTTCAGAAAATAGTGAAAGGGGAAATTTTTTTTAACTATTTTTATAAGGCTAAATAACTTGGTACAAAAACTAGACAAGAATTATACATGTATAAATAACACTTACTTATGAAAAATAGATGCAAAAAGTTAAAATGTTAGTAAATTAGTAATGTTATGGTTTGAAGTATGTCCCCCAAAAAGATATATTGAAATTGTAACCCTAGTGCCTCAGAACATGACCCTATTTGGAAATTAAATTGTTGCTGATATAACTAGTTAAGATCAGGTAATACTAGAGTAGTGTGGGTCCCTAATCCAATATGATGATGTGAAGACAGGAGGAAAAATGCCATGTGATGTTGGAGGCAGAGACTGGAGTTATACAGCTGCAAGTCAAGGAATGTCAAGGATTGCCAGCAATGCCAGAAGTTAAGAGAAAGGCATAGAACAGACTCTCCCCCAGCGTCTTTGAGAAAACATGATCCTGCTGACACCTTGATTTCAGACTTCTAGCCTCCAAAATTTGAGACAATAAAGTTCTACTGTCTTAAGCCGCCAATGTATCTCTTCATAATTTGATATATAGCAGCCCTAGGAAACTGATACAAATGACAAAGTAAAGAAATAAATGATTTGAAAACTCTGGGTGATCAAAATATAGAACTGGTGTGTGTCATGGGAATCTCTATACTTTTTATTTTTAAGATAATTCATGTTTTTTAAAAAAATCAAACCTCTAGATAATACAAAACAATAAGAGTACAAGGCATCAATTTTTAGAGTTGCAAACTAAGGTACATATACTTTTCCTACTTGGGGTGACTATAGGAAATCAAAAACAGTAACCTGAGCTATGAGGCAGACTTACAATATGAGAAATGAGAGAAACAAATGAGGACCTAATTCAAAGGGATTCATGGCACAGGCAAGTGCGGTTGTGTTAGTTATCTGTTGCTAATGCTACATAACAAACAACCACAAAATCCAGTAGCTTAAAACAATTAGCATTTATTTAGCTTAATAGTCTGTGAGTTGACTACATAGTTCTGCTGGTTTGGGTCAGACTTGACTGATACCTGGGCTCACTCAAGCAATCTGGGTTCTTGAGTGAGACCCCAGAATGGCCTCAACTGAGATAAATTGCCTTTGTTCCATGTGGTCTCTAATCCTCCAGGAGACTAGTCTGGGTGTGTTCTCATGGCAAAGGCAAAAACAATTTTAAAGAAAGAAAGAAGCAACAACATTTTAATGTTTTGCAAGCCCCATTGGCCAAAATAAGATACTAAGCCTCCAAGTCTTAGAGTGGGAAGAACCTACAGTGTTACAGGATGAAGGACTGGGAGATCATTAAATGATGTCATCAACATAGTCAGCCCACCACAACAGCTTCCATGAGATTAACATTAGACAATCTAGAACAGGAAAGGAGAAAAACTGCTGGACACAATGTTATAAGTTGAAAAAAAAATCTCAATTATGATCACCCAGAGATACATTCAAGAACTTTCTGAATAAGTTAGGAGAAATACAGAGACAAGATTCCTCCAGGAGTTATGGGAAGATAGTGGCAGAGCTAGTCAGTCTGCACAAGTCTCTGTGTGAGTGAGTGTATGGATGAATTTGCATGCATATCTGTAAGTGGGCATGTGAGTGGCTGACTGAGTAGGGACTCAGGAGCAAGTGGCCAGGGCTCTCCTGATAAAGTGACTGGGTCTGCAGCCACTCTGCTTAGACCCTAACACTTCCCAGGGCACAGAAGTCAAGTGCCATTTTCTAAAATCTTTATCAAAGCCCTTCCCAGAAAGAAGCTGCCAGAGCAACTGCTATTGCTAGACTCTGCCCCATAACCACAGCACCAGGCTGGACACTAGCAGCAAGGACTGCAGAGGGAGTGCAGCAAAGGAGCCAGAGGCAGAGTACTGAAGTAATGGTGGAGAGCAGCCACCCTGAACCTAGACTTGCTGCCACCACCTCCAGACCCAAGGTAAGCTGCATGGCCCTACCACCAGGACCTGAGATCTGGAGACTACAGTACTTGCTGGGGAGGGACCTATCCTTCCCAACCCTGTGTGCAGCAGGAACAGCAGCCTGTACAGGAACTGAGCAGCCAGTCTAAAGCCTGGGCAGAGAAGTGCTCCTGGGTGGCCTCTGTGGAACAGCAGACCTGCATCTTAAGACCAGGGGATGATTACTGCATTGCTTTAGGACTGCTCTCCATGAACCCAGAGAGGATCCCCCCAGTGCACAAGCCCTGATAGGTAATGGTGGATGCAGAGCCCCAGACAATCCACCCCGTATCCCTACCCACCCTGAGTCAGCTGCTGGGCAATAGCTGCATACAGTGGGTCTGACTGAGAAGAAGGATGGTGAGTGCCTAGCTGACTCCCCTTCATCCTAGCAATGAGCAAAAAAGATCAGGAAGGCAGTTAGAAGCCAAAGACCCTATTCATCTCCACAAACTGGATGCTATGGGATCTGTGACCATGCTGGGAGAGGAAGCAAGAGACAACCCAGGAGACAGTGAGTCAAGTGACCTCCCCCATCATACTTCCTCCCTCCCCCATAGGCACAAGCTGGCTATAATTTGCAGGCAGCAAGGGGTGAAGATTCTAACATCTCAAGTTTCAACAGCTAAGAGGGAACATGCAGTAACAGGTCTGCAGTCACAGAACCCGCCACAAGAGAGAGCTCCCCCCACCTCAAGAGATATACTAAAGCTGAGAAATCTCTACCAGTGGGTTTTGGAAGTTTTGGTTTTGGGGGGTTTCTCTCTCTCTCTCTCTCTCTCTCTCTCTCTCTCTCTCTCTCTCTCGTTTGTTTTGTTTTGTTTTGTTTGTTTGTTTGATTTGTTGGTTGGTTGGTTTTCTCTTTTCTTTCCTCCTTTTTTCTCTCTTTGTTCTTTCTCTGGGTTTTTTCTTCTTTTTCTCATTCTTCTTTCCCTTTTTTCTCTCCTTTTTTCCCTCTCTTTTCTCCCTTATACTCTATCTTGGACTCAGGACTACACAAGCATATATCCATTAAAAGGTCATTTTTTGTGGAGATGGAGAGTGAGCCCCAGCTGACCCATTCATCAGATAGCAAGCACTGTGATCCAACAGTAGGTTCTAAATCTTTGTGGTCCCTACCCATCCCTTAGTAAATGTCCAAAAGTGTAAAGAGATAGCACAACACCCCAACCTCAGTCCTGCTTTGTAACTGAACAAACACAAAAGGCTGGCTCAGGAAAGGACAGAAGGTAGAGCAAATATCAGAAGTGATTACTTCTCTATTTCTCACTGAGTGACAGAATTAAAGAGAAAGATAAGAAAACTGCTACAAATGAAGAAAACCAATGAAAAATCACTAATAACCATCAGAGCCCCACAAAAGAGACAGTACCTGAAAGAACAGCTACTAGAGCACAAACAATGCCTCTCTCCTCAAACAACTGTACCCAGAAGGTACTTACAGAGATGAAATTACAATAAAGTTGGACAAACTCAAGAAAGCATATTTAGAAATAATGGAAATAAAGAACTCCATCCAAGAAATAGATAAACTGACAAACATAGGTAGCAGAATTGACCAAGCAAAAGAAAGAATCTCAGAGTTGGAAGACCAAGATATGGAATTAACCCAATCTATTAAAAATACAGAAAAAAAATTTTTTAAATATAGAAAAAAAACTTAAGAAGAAGAAAGAATTTCTCCAAGTTAAGCTATCCCTCTTTGTGAATGATGTGATTCTATACCTTGAAAACATAAGGAATCTGTCAAAAACCTCCTTGCATTGATAAAAGGCTATGATAAACTCTTAGGGTACAAAACTAATGTGCAAAAGACAGTCACATTTTTATACACCAACAAACAGACAGAGAACCAAATAAAGAGCACAATCCCATTCACAATAGCCACACACAATAATGAAATGCATTGGCATCTTCCTAACCAGAAAAGTGAAAGACCTTTATAATGAAAACTACAAAACACTATTCAAATACATCAAAGAAAATGTAAACAAATGGAAAAATAGTCCATGCTCAGGGACTAGAAGAATCAAATTGTTAAGATGTCCATCCTACCCAAGGTAATCTACAGATTCAATGCAATACCCATTAAATTACCAACATCATTCTTCTTAGACCTGGAAATCAGAAAATTCTTATGGAAACAAAAATGACCATGAATAGCCAAAACAATCCTCAGCAAAAGAAATAAAATGGGAGGCATCACACTCCCAGACTTTAAACTTTATTATAAGGCTACAATAATCAAAACTGCCTGGTATTTGTACAAGAAAAGGCATATAGATCAAAGGAATAGGATAGAGATCGAGAAGCAAAACCTCAATTTCTCAACCAATTTATCTTTGACAATCACTGGGGAGAAAAAAACCTATTCAGTAAATGATACTGGGAAAACTGGCTACCACATGCAGAAGAATGAAACAGGACCTCCTATCACCATACACAAAAATCATCTCTAAATGGATCAAAAGCCTAAGCATAAAACCCCAAACTATAAGAATCTTAGAAAACACAGGAGAGACCCATATGGAAATTGGTATAGGCAACCAATTCCTGATCAAAACCCCAAAAGCCCATGCCATAAGAGAAAAGATAGACAAATGGGACCTCATCAAACTGAAAAGCTTCTACAAAGGAAAGGAAACCATTAAGGGAGTGGGTGCTGGGCTCCGTGGCTCAGCCTGTAATCCCACACTTTGGGAGGCTGAGGTGAGTGGATTGCCTGAGTCCGGGGGGTTCGAGACCCACCTGGGCAGCTTGGTGAGACCTTATCAGTAAATTAAAAAATCAGCCAGGTGTGGTAGCGTGTGCCTGTAATTCCGGCTACTCGGAAGTCCAGCAGGTCGAGGCTGCAGTGGCCAGGAGCAGCCACTGCACTCCAGTCTGGGCGACAGAGTGAGACTCCAACTCAAAAAAAAAAAAAAGAGTGGGTAGACAGCCTGCAGAATGGGAAAAATACTTTCCAACTGTATATGTGGCAAAGGCCTAACATCTAGGATCTACAAGGAATTCAAACGTGCAGAAAGGAAAAAAGCAAACACCCCTATTAAAAAGTGGGCAAAAGATATGAATAGACACTTCCAAAAGAAACATACCAGCAGCCAACAGATACGTGAAATAGTGCTCAGCCTAACCATCAAAGAAATGCATATTAAAACCACGCTGAGATACCACTAGCTCCAGTCAGGATGGCCATCAACAATAATTCAAAAAACAACAGATGCCAGAGAGGATGTGAGGAAAAGGGAATGCTTCTACACTGTTGGTCGGAGTGTAAACGAGCACAACCTCTGTGAAAAACAGTGTGGCAATTTCTAAAAAAATCTAAAAATCAACCTTTCGTACAACCTAGCAATCCCCCTACTAGTAATATACCCAGAGGTATTCAAATCATTCTACAAAAAAGATACCTGCACACGTATGTTTATTGTAACACTATTCACAATAGCAAAAACATGGAACTAACCATGCTGCCCATCAAAAGTGGACTGGATTAAAAAAAAAATGTGGCACATATACACCATGGAATATTATGCAGTTATAAAGAAAGACACAATTATGGACTTCACAACAACTTGGATGGATTTGGAGTCTATCATACTCAGTGATCTATCACAGAAACAAAGAACCGAGTACCACATGTTCTCACTCATAAGTGGACCCTGAACATTTGTCATAATACTACATGAAAGGGATTAGCAGGAGCAGGACACTGCCAGGGGAGGTGGGAGAACACCTATAAAGGTTCCTGATCTTAAACCAGGCGAAGTGAGCACCAATGGGAGGCCCAAACTTCACCTGTATAATGACACTTATATACCTAACCCTGAATTGTACCCCACATCTTTAAAATAAAACAAAAAAAAGTCCTTCAGAACATGGGATTGTTGCTGAAGAGTGGGCAGAATGAGAGAAATATTGATTTTCATTTTGCAACCCTGATGGGGTTGGTGATTTACTAGTATACTAGTGACATTTTAACTATTTAGTTCTACAAAAATGGTGGCCTAGACATCTCCCCTCTCAGTGTTGGGTCATAGTAGTTGCCAAGGTTACCCAGGAACATCAACATGTGCAGCAGTGACCACTGCTGAGGCGTCCAGGCTAAGGCTGGAGCAGTGTCAGAAAAAATATTTTGACACAATCATCTGGTGCTTTCTCTTCTTTCCCTTTTGGTCACTACAGTGGCTCTTCTGCCAAGTGTCCAAAATCCACAGCACACAGAGAAGGGCTCTGCAAGACACTTCACTGAAAAGTCTATCTGGCCTGGGCATGGTGGCTGAGGCCTGTGAGTCCAGCAGCTGGTGGAGACGAGAGGATTGCCTGAACCCAGGTGTTGTAGTCCAGTGCAATGACTGACGACTCACCCTCATGGCCAATAGAATACAAGAGACAAAAAACTGGGAGAAAAGAAGTTTCTTCTGAATTTGGAATTCGGGGAGACAGGTAATTATATAATTACTAGAGCCCACTCACTGGAACAGACTTTCCATCCAGCATTTTTAGTTAAAAACCAGGCAAAGTCTTATCAATCATTGCTATAGATTAACAGCAGTTACGTGTCTTATGACCATTACTCAGAGTCCTGTTCCATTCATGTTTAAACCCCCACCTATACTAGAACTCACTTTAAATCAATCTTGTCCTTCTTTAAACTTACAAGTTTTTTTGAACAACCTAGGACTCTGTACTTTCTAGTCTGTCATGGTCTGTTAGTCGCACAGGAAATTTTGGTTTTTTTGTTGTTTTTTTTTTGAGTTGGCGTCTTAAACACACTCAGAAAAAAAAATGTATATGAAATTCAAGCCACTTTATATAATTTAACTAAGCATAAGAAAGTTTCTTTAAAATCAAAACAATAATCAAGATAGCCTTGATTTTCTCATTACACAAGGGTTTTAGACCAGCCTGGATAAATTGGTGAGGCCTCATCTCTACAGTAAATCAAAAAATTAGCCAGGTGGACTGGTGCACCTGTAGCTTCAGCTGGTTAGAAGGCCGAGGTAGAAAGGTCACCTGAGCCCAGTAGGTCAAGGCTGTGGTAGCCATGAGTATGCCACTGCACTCCACTCTGGGTGACAGAGTGAGACTTCAACTCAAGAAAAAAATGAAAGGAGTGGGGGAGGGAGGGAGGGAGGGAGGGAGGGAGGGAGGGAAGAGGGAGAAAGGAGGGAGAGGGAAGGAAGAAAGGCGTATCTAGCAATTTGTCTTAAAGGGGGAGGTGACAAAGTAATATCAAACTCAAAATGCCAAGAAGACTGCTTCCCTACCCACAAGGGGGTTATGAATGCCGGTTGCTATTTTAATTAGTAACAGTATTCAGAAACAACTCTATCTCCAAGAAACCCTTGTGAGAAATTTCTCCATCCAACATACTCCTCCTTTATTGTAAAGAAATATAAAATCTGACTTCTTGCTGTCAGATCTATAAATGACCCACTAGAATTCCAGGTGAGAAATGCATTCCAATTGAGAAGTTGTATTTGTATCCCACTGGTTGTGGAGGCAAAATACTCCAGAGTGGATTTTCCAGGAAATCACAAAAATGGAAATTTTACATGAATTACCTATTGAGAACGACAGGTATTTATTTAGTAGTCTGCATTTGATACTTGGCAAGGATGGTGCAGAGAGATAGAAACAATTGACATCTACTCCTATTGATAGTGTGGACTCTCATTTAAAGATGGAGACTAGACCCCCATACTTGCTACTTTGTCCCCACATATTCTTTCTCTTAAAGGGGGTATATTGGTTTGTATAGTTTGAAAACTTGCTTCCTGATCATCCGTGTTCTGTACTGTGTTATTTTTTTTTTAAGCTAGACCCTCTTTCCATAGCATCTCTTCTAAATACATAAAATAAGTCACACAGGTTTTTGTCCTCTGTATCCTCATCTTATACCTTCACAGACAAAAACTAGCAAGAGATAATGACAATCAACAACATTTATTGAATAACTCATATGAGTCCTGTCTTTGGTGACCAATTGGCACTAACGTAACTAAAATGACAGATAGGTCTCTATAATGCACTTAGTTTCTTGCTCCTCTGTGATATCTGTCTCCTGTAGGAGTTGCAGTATTGGTTCTTTAGAACATCCACCTACTTTGATCCATCCAACGGAATAAAAGGCCTGCTTATTCATGTTGACTGATTGCTTTGCAAATAGCGTCAGATAATATGAGATTTTTTTTTGAAATTTCACTAACATAAAGTACACAAATGTTAAATGTACAGCTTAATGGATTTTTGCATATGTGCAAACCCATATAAAGCCAACCAGATCAAGATATAAAACATCTTCAGCATCTCAAAAGACATTCTCACATCCCCCACCATTAATATTCCACGAGACTAAATATTATTCTGACCTCTATAACTGTAGATGAGCTTTGCCTATTTTGAGGTCTTTTATATAGCTTCCATGTGTTTAATTAACATGTTAAATCTTCCCTCTATCTTCTTGAGCATATGGAATATGTTTAGAGTAACTATTTTCATTCTTTGTCTATTAATTCTATAATCTGTGTGATTTCTGAAATGGTTTTAACTGATCAATTTTTCTCCTCATTGTGGGTTATATTTTCCAATGTCTTTACATACCTTAATTTTTATTATTTAGCTTTGTTTTGAGACACGGCTAAGTTGCTTGTAAACAGTTGGATTATTTGGGGCTTTGCTTTTTAGCTTTATTACATGATTCCAGAGCTAGGGCTAATTTTTTCCAATTATTGAATTAGTACTTTACCCAATGTTCTGTAAATTATGAAGTTTCAGATCCCAGATGGTGGGAAAGGGAACCATTCTGGTCACAAAGTGATCTACAAGAATTACCCCTACTAATCTTTTCGGGTGTTATTTTCCTTACCATCACTAAATACTCAGCTGAAGATTCAGAGGTCCTTTTTGGGAATCTTCGGATTTCTTTTTCTGCCCAGCTCTTTCTCCCCATACTTGGGCCTAAGAACTCTAACCACTTTGACTTCCCAGATTCTCAGTTCAATCTCCTTTACTAGGAAGACTACAGGCCTTCACCTGCATTTCCCCTCCTACTGCTGCAATCTGGTATCTCTCCAGGAAGAGGCTGGACTTCGACAACTTTCTTTCCCATCTCTCAAGGTTCACTGCCCCTTGTTGCCTGCTGTCTAATATCTTGAAAATTGTTGTTTCATATATTTTGTCTGAATTTTAGTTGTTTCAGAAAGGAGGATAAATCTGGTCTCGGTGAATTCACCTTGAGCAGAAGTGGAAGTGCTTGCTTTGCCTATTACTAATCTTCATTTGCGTGCAATCATATTGTATGTTCTCTTTTGTGTCTGAATTCATTGATTCAACATTATTTCTGATCCAGCCATGTTGTTCATGTATCATTAGTTTGTTTTTGTTTTGTTGTTGTTTAGTATTTCTATTAATAATATTTTTTAATTGATATGGAAAAGAATTACCCCCAATGTCTTTTTATAAGAATGATGTTAGTAATCACCTGGTGTTCAGAAATCATGGATTTGAATCTTGGGTTTGACATTTGTCAGCTATATGTTCTTGAACACATCCCTTAGACTCCCCACAGTTCTTGGCTCAAAATGAATGATTTTGGTTCAAGTGCCTTGCAACTATTAGGTAATCTAGAAGTGTAAAGTGATTTTGACTTATAGAAGCAATAGTTCCTAGTTTGGTTTGGTTTATAAGAAAGCAAGAATTTGGAATCTGCCCTGACCAAGTAATTTCAATTCTCACAGAAGGGCTCACTGAGTAACACCTGGAAATAAGTACTTTCCAAGTACACAGTACCAGGAAACTCCTTAAGAAAGACAATCGTATTTAGTAGCCAGATACTATTACTCTGTTATCATACCATGAAGGGACTTAATTTTTCCGGGAAGATCAACCAGGATTTTTTTATTAATGCTAGGTTATAAATACATTTTTAACTCAGAGGCATATTGAGTACACACTCACAGATTTGTTTTCAGTGACATAATTGGGCTTCAAAGGACACCAAAAGTAGAGTTTATGCATTTATCCTTTTGTATATAACTTTTATTATATTAATGAAGTAAGAAATTCCATTTACATAAAAGATGAGCACGCTCTGATAATTTGGTTATAATGACACTGAGCTCAGTAAAGATAAATGCACTGCAGGAATCTATTCTGCAAATATAAATTCAATTTCTTTCAATGTTTTGGGGTTTTTCTTTTTTTCTTAATTTAAGTGGCTAAACATTAATTATTCCAATATCAGATAACAAACTTCATCATTTTGAGGACAAACTACTTTCATATCAAATGAAAGTGTTTGAGAGAATTTCACTAGAATCGCTGTATTCTGTAAAAGTAACATAATAGGTCTTGGCTTTTTTTTGTTCAATGAGTACTCTTCAGGATTTCCAAAGGCACTGGTCTTCTGAAAAAAGATCTACTACTTGTCTACCACTGTCAACTCTTTTAACTAGAAGTCAGGTAAATGAACTAGAATTTTTCTTTGGTTTTTGTTTTGTTTTGTTTTGAGTTGGTGTCTCATTCCATCACCCAGGCTGGAGTGCAGTGGCACACTCACAGCCACCCCAGCAGCCACCTGCTGGGCTCCAGCAATCCTTCTGCCTCAGCCTTCCAAGTGGCCAGAACTACAGGTGTGTGCTACCACACCTGGCTTTTTTTTTTTTTAATTGTAGAGACGAGGTCTCACCAAGTTACCCGGGCTGGTCTCGAACCCGTGAAATCAGGCAATCCACTCACCTCGGCCTCCCAAAGTGTTGGGATTACAGGCTGAGCCACCGAGCCTGGCCTCTGTTTTGTTTGGTTTTGATTTTCATCTGGGCCAAAAGCAAAATAAAGAAAAAGTAAATGCATTGAAGAGTGATGGTTAGTTTGGAACAAGTAGAGTTTAACTGCTTCTGCCATTTGTTGGCTAAGTAACATTGAGAAAGTTGTTCAGTCTCTGTTTTCCCAGCTGTAATAGCAGTAGCCTTATACACTGCCAGAAGGATTAAAATTCTGCATTCAAAGTTTTTAGTATCATGCCTGGCACATAAGCTCAACTCTAACAACAATTGTTACCATGAGTGAATTTGCTTGCCCCCTTCATGAGTGCTGCCTTCAGAACTGCTGCCCAATAACTATAGCCAGGTAGAGACTCTCAATGATTCCCAAGTAACTCCATCTGCTCATTCACAAATCCAGCACACACTGAAAGCTACTCAGAAAGACAATCTTCCTTCAAACAAAATACTCCTGGTTCTGAACTTTGCATGTGGCATCCTGTTTGCCGTGTTTTCTTTAATTTTCTAAGTGTTCTCATACTGTAGTGATTTAGGAAAGCAAATTCTGGACTCCAAATGCCTAAGTTTAACTGACACCAACAATCTGTGGGGCTTGGACACATTACCCAAACTCTTCAAACTGTTTCCTCATCTGTAAAATGAGGATAAGAAAAATGCCACATTGGATTACCATGAAGGCTAACAATTTGCAGGTTGTAGGAATCGAGCACCCAAATGGCACTCACTGCGTACTCATTAAATATTCTTTTATTAAAATGTATAGTTAAAACCCTATATTATTAACCACAGACAGGATTGTTTCCAGGCAGTCTCCTACCTGCTGATAAGAAGAAAGTCTCCTCTCCTCCAAGATAGAAAAAACAAAACTTCATTAGCCAAGAGAGGGTTGCTTAAGGAATAAGAGATTCCTTGTTCCATCTCACCACTCAAAACATCCCACTCCTCTTGGTGCTGTTATAAAGACAATCTCCTTCAATTAATGATACCTTCCATCAGGTGTATATAATATATTTAGATATAAATACAGATATGCATTTATATATGTGTATGTAAGATCTACATGGTGATGGAAATTTAAAAAATTAAAGCATCTATCAGATGAACAAAATCTATCTTTGGAATGGTGGCTGGCCCTACAAAAGATTAACTACCTCAAAACTCAAAGTTAACTAGGAACAATCCTATGCATGGACTTCTTTTGTAGAGTTAGAGGTCATAGAGAAAAGCTTCCTAGCATCCATCTTTGAGGGACAGTAGATTGTTTTGATGCCATTAGCAATCAAACCAACTTAGAAAAATCCCAGCATCTGTTTGCTGAGTCTCCCTCCATAGAGGCTTCCCAGGAAATTAGGAACTACTGTGGTATTTTAAGATTAGTTTTGTCATAGAATAATGGAGAACTCCCCTCTGGTGCCTTCTCTGGCCCTGTTATTTAGTACCTCTTTAATCTTCGGGCATCTTCGGTCTTAGTTTGAAGAGATTCAGAGGACCCTCAGTGTGATAGCAGATCCCCACATACCAACTCTGTGTGGTACAAGTCTGGCGAGCAGAATTACATATGTACCTTCTTGTACAGTTTAGCATTCCCATGCAACCTGTACAGGTTAGCAATTCCCATGTCTTTAACCTGATTCTTCCAAACACCTCTCACTTGCAGGAGCCCTCCATATCACCCCAGGTTGCTGCCTGTTGCACCTCAGTCTCCGCTCGGGACTCAGCTATTCTTTGAGTTGGTGCCAGCCCTAGGCCTGTGTGAAAGGTGCTCTTTGTTGATCTTTGCCTTCTTACTACTTCATTCTCTTCCATTTACTAAAGTTCAATTTAGTCAGTTGAGCCAGATTTCTGTTCTCTCCCCCTCAGCCATATGAGCATACACCACATGGAACTAAGTGATATGGGAGGGTGCGTGTATCTTAAAGAATTTGCAAATTTTTGAAAGAAATAAGATACTTGAATATTGTATGTATTATTTGGGGCAGCAGTAGGCAAGCAAATAAGGGCAGGAATGCTTGCTTCTATAAACAGAATTGTTGAAGCTATCACTTCCTATTAAGCCATTGGCAGGAGATGGACAATAAGGACATTTCCAAGAAATTTCTGGATGCATAGGTGAAAGATATTTGTTGTCTGAAACACAAGAGAAGACAAGAGAAAATGGCCCACTGGGGGTAAAAGTTGGGGAAATTAATTACCCAGTCACTCACCTTGATACTATGGTTTGTAAACCTGAGTTTGCTTGTCTGTGAAAGAAACCATTTGTTCAACCATTTGCTATAGGCCACCCACATATTCTGTCCTCCACTCAAATCCCCTCAATAGCTGGAAGCACATTGAGCACTCCTGGCAATTGAGGGGGGGAAAAAATGACAAATCCACCACTTTGGAAAGCAATTTGAGAAAATGTTTCAAAATCTATAAAAGCCTTCATACCCTCTAACCCAGTAATCCAAATCTAGGGAATGTAATCAAGTAAAAGATACACTATGTACAAAGATGTTTATTTTTAATGTTGACAATAACATTATGGTAAATAAATGATGGAAGAATCCAAAAGATAGTATGGTTTATGAACTCTATAAAATACATGGTCATTGAAAAACATTCACTAGAAGACAACATAGAGAATGTTCACAGCAACATTGCAAAACAATAAAATTATATCCAAGCTCTGGTTATAACTACATAATAATCATATCTACATATGGCTAAATATTAGAAGAGGCTATTGAGGATAAAAAGGGGAAATTTTTCATAAGTTATTTTGTCTTTTTGCTCTATTATGTTAGAATAGAAAAAAATACTGGAATAATATGAAATCAACATTCACTCATGAATCTAGCTACCTGAGAACGGGAATAACTTTTGTCCTGGTCAACCATTTGCACACTCTCTGAACAAAAAAACTGATACAAACTGGAGGTAAAAAATTAACAGATTGCTCTTCCCAAAAGGAAAGAAACTACTTATCCCTAAATGCAGTTATATAAAGGAAGACTTTAAAAATAGACCTGTTGAAGGACCCTCTTTCGGGGGGAAAAAAAAGTATATTTGGGGAAGTATGAAGTAAGGATCTTACACTTAAGAGTTTATTCTAAAACCCCAAAGAAAGTCAAACACACTTGAGAAAGGGTGAGCCAGGGGTCGCTAGAACCAGAGCTATCCTCCTAAGGGATGCTGCTGCCTGATTCAGTAAGCATAGTACTCTCTCCAATTATTTTCTTAGTTTTCCCAGTGTCAACTAAGTATCCCTTAAGGCTGGATACCCATTTCTCTTTGACTAGTATGTTCTTAGTGCTCAGACACTTGTTTTCTGAACGTAAAAATATAACCAAGAATCCTACTTTGAAATATTTATCACTCACTCCTTTTTTTTCAGTCTTTTTTTCTTTCTCCTTCCTTATTCCTGCCTCCCTTATCCTCCGTAATGCATGTTTATCTGATCATGTACTTGCTTAAGAATACCAGAGAATGATCCCAAAACAGACCGGGATTGGGATCCTGATTCAGAGACCCTCCCACTTGAAAGGAGTCATGAGACAGTTAATCCATAACCTGACTGCAGCTGACATAACATCAACCAGACCTCCAGGAGGACCACCACCCAAGGGTTCTGAGGAGCACAGCCCAATGGCTGTTTGCCTCTGGCAGGGAGGGGCCTGAGAGTGATCTCTAAAGGCTGGCGACCTCTGATAATGCTAACTGACTTTCCTGATTGACTTTGTTTTAACTTAGAGAGGAAATAGGGAAAAACAGGTTAATGTTCTTATCCACAGTTCCAGATAGTATGAGATTATGGAAATATCTGTCCTCTTATAGGGAGACAGTTCACTATAGCTTCACAATGCCTAAAAGTCTCCAAGATTCATGGTGCTGGGTGAAAATGGGAGAACAGCTGATAATGTAGTGGGTGGGAGGTACGGAGACCAAGGAGACAGGGGACAAAAGAAAGATGAGAAAGGCTAGCAACAATAATGGAGACCAAGCAAGTCTCCATGGTTGGATATAGAGTCAAGTAGACTCCAAAGCACAGGTAGAACCCAACTCCAGTGACAAGTCTAAATCCTTCCCTCAGGGAAACAGAGAAAGTGGACAAGGAGGAGCAAAATCAAGCCAAATGATCTTGGGTAATCAGGAGACAACATCAGAATAACAGGCCAGTGCCAATATAGGGAGGGCAATGTGTCTCATTCAGCAACCTTGAACATGCCACTGAAGACGCAAAACCACCAGAGGTGAGATCAGCATGGGAAGTGCCAAGGAGCCAAGCCTATGACATATAAAGCACTCAAGCAAGATACTCCCTCAGCTCAGACTCTCAGAGATGACTGAAACTCAGAGCCAGGATAAGAAGGGGAAGTTTGGGGCTTCAGAAAGCTTTTTTTTCTTTTTCAATTTATGGAAGTCTTGTGGCTTCCCTTTAATCTCTGTCTCCAGAATGGGGCCCACACATGTGTTACATGCATTTGCAAATGAAGAAGTAAAGTTTGAACAGGAACAGAAGAGACTGTGTCAATTGCTTACATTGAAGAGACTGGTAGTGACCATCTGATTTCCCATTACTGGTCCAGACTTCTGGGTCAGTAATGAAGACCAAACACTACTAAATAAGAGAATACCCTTAATGACACAATAATGTAGACAAGAGTCCCAGGGCCAGGACCTCCAACAGTTTAATCCCGAGTGAAAGTGGTCCTCTAAACAAGACCCACAGGTCTCTGTCTTGCAACTAGTAGACCAGCCCTCTTGGACCACACACACAAGGTGAAGCAAGGCTTCACTATATAGGACACCAGTTTGGGATAGGTCAGGCAAAGGGTACCATCAAGGCCGGGAGCAGTACGAAGACCAGTAGAACAGCTATAATCTAAGAGACCAATTCCCCGGAGGGTCATTCAGTAAATGTCACTGCTATACACTTGAGCCAGATAGACAGAGCGACTTTAACAGAGGGAACTTTGAAATGAGAGCCGTCTCTTTTAGGCTTCCCAGTCCAGTCTCCACGACACCCCCACCAATGTCTAACAGTCATACTGATCATGCCAGGATTGAAATACCTCCATTCAGACCATCCACTGCTCTCACAAAAGGTAAAAAGACCAAATCATCCCAGAGCGAGAAAAACCCTCAACAGGGACAATCTTTATAGGAACCATAGTCACCATCTCCATCACCATTACTGAGAGTCCCACCTACTTCGTGGGCAAAAACCAAAGGCAACTCAGGCAGGAAGAAACCATCCACATAGACCCACAGGTCCCCCCCTAGACAAAGCGAGCAGGGGAGGTGCATCAGCAGTAGGCTCCAATGAGGTGCCTCCAATATCTGGGTCATCCACCAGTGGGAACCTTTCTACCTGCCTGAAGGTCCAGCAGACTCATATTCTAGACCTGGAACCCTAGAGAAGGAGGGTTTTCTTTATAATCATAAAGAAAGCACATACGCTCAAGAGGAAACCCTCCACAAATAGATCAGAACTGCCTTTTGGGGTCTGGTTTCTATTTTTGTGCCACGAGGAGATTGAAGCTACCAGACGGAAAGAGATGTCTTTGTAGAGCTACACTAGCAAGATGCTTGCTCAGATTCCTTTTCTTCTTCTAAACACTCCCCTATAAAAATCCCTGCCATCTTTGGTACAGACCCCAGTCACGGGCACAAAGAAGATTGTTGAATAAATGAAATCCCACTCCACGTTTGGCTGTGATTTTTATGTCTCCTGCAAGATATAGAAACAAGATCCTAGCAAAGAAGATTTAGGCAAGGGAAGGTACACAATCTGGAACATTTTAAAGGAGGACAGAATATTATAGATCCAAGAAGACCTGAAATCTGGTCATAGGAGATTGTAGGGCCTGAGAAAACCATCTAATCAATAGAAACAACCCAAACACTCAGGCGACTTTGACCACCCAAAACAAATCCCTCCGATTTCTCTTTCTACAAGGCTCACCTCCGTATAACAGTCATATGTGAAGTTGGGTTAAGATTAATATCTCACGCAGTCTCCCTAATGGGAAAAGAAATGCAAAGGTTCTGTAAATACAAGTCCAACAGAAGCACCTCTTGGGTCCCAGTCTCACAAATTATTTTTTTTTATAATGACCGCACTTCTCTTGTTTAAGTGGGATAACTCAATGCTCAGCGCTAAGTATGTGGATCCCCTCTAGCAAATACATAAAGAAGTAATGATTCCGAATAGTAGTGTCTCTTGGTTTCAGTTTACTGTGACCTCTGTTTTCACTTGACAGTTTCTTTGGTTTTTTTTTTTTTTGGTTTTTTTGTTGGTGGTGGTCCTTGGTTTTTTTACTTATCTCATTCTATTATAGTATCTCATCGCTGTGTGACACTTTAAATTCTTTTGAGAACAAAGCAATGGCTTTTTTTTTAAAGAAATCGTAAAGTCCAATGAGCAATTTGAGGGCACCTGAAAAGCATGGTGGTCATTTACTCACTTTGCTTATGCTGAGTGAGAGCCTCCTCCTTTTGCTTGCAGTAGTTAAGATAGCCTTTCATGTTTCCCTTACCACATATATCACTGACTCTCTAAATCTCTTTACAACTTCCAGAAAATGGACTCAAAGACAGATGCCCAAGAAGATAGACTAGATATGTAACAGACCAAGAGGAGTTCTGTGTAGCTGAGGGCCGGTGACTGCAGAAGAACATGTGGAAGTCAGCTAAAAATTGGAAAAAAACAGAAAGCATCTCCAGTAAAAGGAAACAGAAGGCACCAAAGTTTGGAGACATTGTATGTCAAGTATGAACCCAAAGCTCACGGAAGAAGTGGTGAGATGAAAGAAATGAGAGCTATGCAGGGATCACATTGCTAAAGCCTTTGCCATCTGGGTTTTTATCCTGTAAACAATGTGGGAGGCAGCAAAGGGTTTGAAGCAGAGAAATAACTAAACCAAGTTTGCATTACATAAAAATGGCCTTGACGGGGCACGAAAGACAGATCATTTGGGGTGGGGCTGGAATCAAGTTCATCCAGGCAAGATTTAGTGCTGGCCAGAAATAAGGCAGCAGTGAGATGCTGAATTAATTCCATAGATGTCTGTGACACAGAATTGACAAAATTTGGTAGCCACATTGATATGGAGGGTGTTAATCTGATTATAGGACTAGACTCATGCCATTCAGACTTAAAGAACTTATGTGATGGTGATGTCGCTCGAATAGGAGGTAGCTAGTATTGAGCAAAGGGTGAATGGAGTAAGATATAAAATATAGATTGTGCCGGGGGAGATGCCCATGATACCTTCCATGGAGAATAATAATGACTGGACATATGGTTATGATCACATTTCTACAAAACAGGGTTTATGTGATTAAAAGTGAAGGTAAAGATCTTTAAAGAGAGAAGGACAAGAGTTTAGAAGGATATACACATAGATGTTAACAGTGACAGACTTCCGTCAGTATTCTTTTTGCTCATCTCCATTTTCTCACCTTCCCATAATGATAATGCTTTGCTCTTATAATTTTTTTGTTAAATGACCTTAAATTTAGCAAATAAAAAAAGTTCTATAATCAGTCTAAAGAAACAGACCTGAAGACATCGAGCACAAAGAATGTAGGAGCCACCACAGTTGTGCCCAAGGCAACCCAGAAAGAGCGTACAGAATGAAATGTGAACTGCAACAGATCTATGAGCAAATAGAATGAGCAGAAACAAGGACCTATAAGAAAGTCTGGGCAAAAGAAGTGTCCCAGAAGCCAATATTCCTGAAACGCTAATGACCTAGCTGCTAAGTGCTTGACTGTGGGACAATTTCACCTTCGTATTTGAACTCCACCCCACCGGCACCTCCATCTCCTAGCCGGAACCTACAGAGTGGTAGCTGAGCAAATGCTTATAAATAAATGTGATCCTATTTCCCGATCTTAGCCTCCATCATGTAGACTCCTGTGGAATACGCCCTCTGAGGCATTTTCTCTTAGAATATAAATAGAAAGGATATGCAGAGCTCATAACATGAGAAGTGAAACTCCTCACCCCTTGGGAGACATATCCTCCAGGGGAGAGACCATTTAATAAAGCATAAGAGAAAACTCCACGTCACTGATTTGTGATTATGGCTGTTTAGACATAAGAGCAGCAATACTGAGGGCCAAAGGCAGAGTTGAAGAGGAAAGGGTCCACTTCCATACCTATTAAAAAAAAATAAAACCCCTCTCACAAGTGGCCATAAACAGAGACATGCCATATGTCTGACCATCAATATTGACAACCCCTTAGTCATCCCTCAACCGAAATTGATCCCAGGTGCAGCAGATTACACAGGACTATAAAATTTTTATTTAAGTCTGAAAACTACATAAATATCTCATCCACTTAGGAACAAGGCAGGAAGAGAATGTGAAAAAAAATGAAAGAGAAAGATTTCTGGGCTTGTTGGATTTATGACTTTTCTAAAATATTTTTTATTGTTATAATGTCGGTGTGATAAAGATAAGAAAAACACAACAATTCAAGGAATGTTTATAGAAAAGGAGTGTAACTGCACCTTGAAGAACCTGAACTCCTAGGAGACAAGAATTCATGGGAAGAGTATGGGAACTACAACATGCAGAATATGGCTGAAAAGACTAGCGGGATGGTAGAGAGAGGAGGTCAAAGATCTTTCTTTCCTAAAGCAAGAAATTAATTCATGTATATATTCAGCAACCACTCAGAGCATTAAAGTGTTCTCCACAGAAGAGTCCCCACTAATAAAAAGAGAACTTCCCCCCATAACATGGGATATGAACTTTGTTCATTTGGAGCCACATAACTCTCAGGTCCTGCCAACGAGGACAGAGAAACTTCCAGAAGCCCTAGTGAACTGCAACATAAAATGGACTTTGACAATTTCCCCTCTATTTGTTCCTGTAGAGATTGCTAAACTTGTGAGGCATGTGAAAAGTACCCCAGCTGGAGGTAGGTCATTACCAACTAGTTGTCCAAAATTCAAGAACACACAAACTGCAGGGAACAAGTGAACCCTCATGTGAGGAGACATCCCAGAAGCCATTCATGGCACTGCCCACAGAGATTTGCCAAGAGGAAGAGCTTAAAAAAAATGATGCTGTGAAATAAGCAGAACCACAGACCAAAAAGGGGTAGTTTTCAACAACTTTGGGCCAGAGGACTGGATGAAGCTTTCCAAGAAAATGGCAAAGTAAGGAGATCCCGGCATTCATAATGGGATTGATAGGGTCATGCAGGTGACAATTACAGTCTTTCAGAAAGACGCCAACCGTGCCTGAGGATTTATTGAGTCTACAAAGCATCCAGTCTCTCTACTCTTTGAGAGTTTCTACGCCAGCACTGAACATAGGTCAGGGGCTTGTACTTGACATTTATGACCACACGGTGTTGTCCCCCAAGCACAGACTAAGGTGCTGCTGCTTTCTTAGAGTCAGTCACTGCCAGAAGCCACCTGGGAATCACACAGGGAAATAAATAATAATATATGTCCAGTCCTTCATTTTTCAAATGATAAAACCAGGACATCGTGATAGAAAGCCCTGAAGATTGAGAACAAGGGAATGGAGAGCCCTAGAAGTGCTTTCTCTTTGGCAGTGAGTATTCACTGGAAGATCCTAGCCGGTGGTGATAGAGTCCATTGTGTGTCTTGCTGGTAGGCTCTGGCAGCTCCATGCTTCCTGATCAAAACATAAGTTTTAACAGGGGATAAATATAGAGGATAGGTGGATATGAGGCCCCGGCCTTAAGAGCACATAGGATTGATATTCTCTTAGAAGAAAAGGCTTCACTGAAGACTCTAGTTTGTGACTAGATGCCTGGGAGGGTGTCAGAGGAAATGTAGTAAGCGGAGACAGACAAGAGAAAGGATGAGATTATCATAGAGAATGAAGAACCCAAGGATACAGGGGCAGTAGCCATAAAAATGAGGGTCAAAACGCTCGCAAAAGAGGAGAGAAAATTGTCTGAACTAAAACACCTGTTCTCTACTTAATGGTTGGGGAAGGGAGGAGTAGGGGAGGAAGAAGTTGCGGCATTGGGGCCAGAATGGAGCAAACTGAGGGTTACTTTTGACTCCCACTTTGGCATTAGTGTCAGTAAGGCAATCGTTAATAGCAGGCTTGCCAAAGGAGAGTGCCCCAGGCTTTTAGGGTGGAGACTCCCACCGTTAAAGGCTAAAGACAGGAAATGGAAGAGAATGTCCCTCTCCCCAGCCGTCTCTAAAACCTATGAAGAGGATCACCTGAGGTGAAGTCTACAAGTGGAATACCCTACAGAGTGACTAGTACATAACAAGCACTCAGAAAAAAAAATGTGACCACTTTATGTGTGCATATAGAACACACAGAATAGCTATTGCCATTCTCAGAAACCTAAAAAGGGGAGGAAGGTGCCTAGGCTCTTTAGAGAGTTCAGAAGAAATACAGAATTCAAATCCAGAATAGAAAAGGAATTCATTTTCCTAACTGTTACTGCTTCTCAGTATATGACCTTGGCAAATCCTTTCTAGTTATATTCCAAGAGGAAAAAGCCCAGTAAAACATCATAAGTCAGTTGAGTCCAGATGATGAAGGGTAGTGTGGCCTAGAATAGAACACGTCACTTTATGAGATTACCTTAGATTTTCCTCCCTGAAAAGAAAAAGGTGCCAGTGCAAACTTCCTAAAAAGCAATGAGCCCCACAAAGAAGAAGAAGATATCAAGGCTGGGCACGGTGGCCCACGCCTGTAATCCCAGCACTTTGGGAAGCCGAGGCAAAAGGTCTGCCTGAGCCCACAGGTTTGAGACCAACCTGGGCCACATGGTGAGACATCGTCTCTACGATAAATCAGAAAATTGGCTGGGTGTGGTGACTCACACCTATAGTTCCAGCTACTTGGGAGATGGAAGGATCACCCGAGCCCAGCTCAGTTAGAGGCTGTGGTGGCCGTAAGCGTGCCACTGCACTCCAGCCTGGGTGACAGAGTGAGACTCTGATTTAAAAAAAAAGAAAGAAAGAAATTGAGGTAAGAGTACCTGTGAAAACAGTACCCTGATCCTGGCTGACCACAGAAGCCAGGACCCTCTGACTGATCACCTGGGACAATAACCACCTGCTTCACACTGGGCTGCTATTGTCTTCCACACTGAAGGCACTCCTGGCACCCTCTCAGTAGCTGCTTAGGGAGGATTCTGCCTGCTCTGTAACTTACTCCAGCAAGTGACAGCTCACAGGGACAGAAAGAAGGACCCATCAAAAGCAAGACCTAAACATGACCAGGAGGGCAAGGGGCCAGTACCATAGAGAGACTGTTGTGAGTGTGGGCTCCTTTGTATGAGCTTCCCAGGGTAGTTCATAAGATGGAGTTGAGTCCACCCAAGGATGAAGACTTGACTTTCCAGACTGCTGTACTTCTTCCCCATCCAATGGGCAGGCCAATCACAACACCGAGATTGAAATGCCTCCTTTTTCAGGACGCAGCACACCTATCATAAAAGAAGGTAAAAGGATATGGAGTTCATATCATTGTGGGAAGAAGCACATCTTCTCTCCAAGACCACAGGCACCCACTTCATCCCCAGTGGCAAGAGATGAGCAGGCTGCTTTCATTGATAGCAAGAGGAGAGGAGTCCAGAAGCAACAGAGAACACTCCACAGTGGTCCCTTACCCACTGGCTTTGCCAATCAGGAAGACCTAGCCATCAGTAGCTCTGGTAAAGTTTCCTCCAATGTTCAGGTCACTGATCAGTTGGGACAGTTCATCTACCACACAATCCAGGTCTTTCAGGTCCGTGGATCCTAAGGTTCTTTTATGACTGTAGACAAGACACTCAAATCACTTAAGAATTTCACAGACAAATCAGAAACATCCATCTCTGGAGGGACTTTTGCTGTTTCCCACGTTGACTAGAGAAATAGGGTGAGATTCTCTGCAGAAAACAAGATGGAAAATGGCTAAGTAAGGCAAAGCCTCCTCAGGGGGCGCTGACTGACTCCCTTCTTTGGTAAATTGTTCTCACTGGCTCTGAGTAAATGCTCATAAGATGTGTCAAATGAAAGGATAAAGTCAATTTCTCCCCTTACTGACTGACTCATGTCCCTGATTTGGGCATCCCACACTTGGAGCACATAGAAGACATTGAGGAGAAAGCGAAAACTGGTGAAGGTCAAGATGGAGAATATAGTGACCAGCTGAGTTTTCCATGTTTACTTAAATGAAGAAACCTTCCCCCCACCCTTCTGTTGGAGGGTAGAAGTAAGGAGGGGAAGAAATGATAATGAGAGTACTTGACACTCTGTGAGATAAGTAGAGAGGCCAATGTTGAGATCTCCATTTCATGACTCTTCAGCACAGTGATTTGGAAACAGGAAGCACTCACAATTTTGAGTTGTTGTATTTATAAGCTCACACTTGTCTTCCCTTTCCTTGGGAACCCAGAATAAGAAGGCGATCCCCAATCTTGGCTCTCCAGGGAGTGCAGAATATAGGCAGAACTCAAGGCCAGAAAGGAAAGGAAATTCATTTTTCTAACTGTTACTGCTTCTCACGTTATGACTTCTGCTAATCTTTTCTAGTGTACTCCAAGAGGGAAAGAAATCCCATGATACATCATAGGTCAGGTGAGTCCAGATGATGAAGGGTAGTGTGGCCTAGAATATACCAAATCACTTTATGAGGAGTTTAGCATCAATTTTATTTTCTTTATGGAAAGAGAAATATGCCACCACAAACTTCCTCAAAAGCAGTGTGCTCCAAAAGGAAGAAGGAGACATCGAGGTAAGAGCACCTGTGAAAACACTATCCTTACCCTGGCTGGCCACAAAAGCCAGGACCCTCTGACTGACTGATCACCCTGGACAGTGACCCTCTACTGCTTGTTGGGTTGTTTCTAATAATCTTTCTTGGTGAAGGCACTCCCAGCACCTTCACAGAACCTGCTCAATGAAACTTTTGATTACTCTGTAACCTACTCCATCAAGTGATGGCTCACAGGGACCAAAAAGAAAGTCTCATTAGCCATTGTTAAGCACTGGCCAGGCCACACAGCTCTTTGAGCTATGGCTGCCATGTTTCCTAGCTTTGGCCCCCTTCCCTACCTTGAGAAGGTGAATCTCCTCTCTCTCTCTCTCGCTCTCTCTCTCTCTCTCTCTAATTTACTTTCTAAATAAAGTAAATTTTCCAGTCTAAAAAAAAACAACTCATCAAGATCAAAACCTAAACATGACTAGGAGAGCAGGGAACCAGTGCCATGGAGGTACTACCGTGGATGTTGGCCCCTTTGTCTGAGCCCCCCAGGGTAGTTCATAAACTGGAGTTGAGTCTGTCAGAGGATGAAGACCTGACTTTCTAGCCTCCTGCTCCAGTATCTACAGAACAAGAACTTCTTCCACATAAAATTACCCGAACAACTGGATTAAAAAAATGTGGTACATGTACATATACACAGTGGAATATTACACAGCCATAAAGAAGGACAAACATATGGACTTTGCAACAACTTGGATGGATTTAGAGTCTATCATACTCAGGGATCTATCACAGAAACAAAGAACAGAGTACCATAT
>CAUYQG010258230.1:0-23823 GCA_963574415.1 Tarsius wallacei
GCGATCCTTCCGCCTCAGCCTTCCGAGTAGCCGGAACTACAGGCACGTGCTACCACGCCCGGCTAATTTTTTTGATTTATTGTAGAGATGAGGTTTCGCCTGCCCAGGCGGGTCTCGAACCCGCGGGCTCAGGCAATCCACTCATCTCAGCCTCCCAAGGTGCGGGATTACAGGCTGAGCCACCGAGCCCGGCTTCCATTCACATTTTTATTTGATCTTGGGTTAATTTGATCCAAGGGATAGGCAGGGCAGGAATTTTGCAAATCAGGATAATAAGGGAGAGATGCTAGTGCATTGCCCAAATTCACCCAATGGGTAAATAACTGAACCTACAAACAAACACACATCCTTTAATTATTAAACATTCCTCATTTCTCAATCACATCGAAGTGGTTAAAGCCAAGTGAAATAGAAGGGGACAAAAAGCAAAATTTGAAAAAGAAAGCCTGGGTAAAGGAATCTCCACCATGAGTAAAATTTACCTCTGGATTGGACTTTTTATTTTTTAGAGGATGAGATTATTTTTTCATTTCTGTTTAGTATATTAAAATATCATATGTAGAGATAATATTACTATATAGGTATAATATACTAGTTACTTCCCATATAACACTGGATATTTCTACCAAAAATGGAAGTCAGATCACCATTTGATGTTTGTGCTTTTTATCTGTGTACTATAGAGGGACTCAGGATATGGGGTTCATCCAGAGGAAAGAAACCAGCTTCGTTAAAGAGACTTGCTCTGTCATATCCAAGAATGTTACAGCCATTGAAAAAGTTCAGCCTGAGGAATGGAAAGTTTTGCTGGGAATGATCAGAGTCATGGAGACAAAGTAGATTCATCTTCCAAGCCCTGCAGGAAGAACTAGGTCAAATGGATGGAAATAAGAGGGAATGATCTCATTTTAACCCAAAAGGAACTAAAATATTTTTAACTGTTCATATATAAAAGAGGCTTTGTTGTAAGGTAACAAAGGAAGGCTAAACTTTATTAGCTACAGCAGCAATGATATTATTGGGTATTATTACTACTACTATTGAAGTAATGCTAACTATATAATGGGAAATTTATTTATACTTGTAAATATGAATCAGGTTCAAAGGGGTTAAGTGATTCACTCAAACACACAGCTATCAAATAACTGTAAGAGTCCTTTGTACTAGTCTTGAGGTTGACCTCAATGAGATCTTCGACATTAAGACACTATAAGAAATGTTGCCTCACTTTAATATTTCATGAAGAATGACACCCTGGGGTCTAACAAATAAGTAGGACACTATTGGCAATGAAAGAGTCATTCACAAACCAGAGATAGGGATAGGCATGAGTCCAAAAATTTATCAAGAACAAAGTGATAATGACCATCTGCCTCATTCCTCAAAATGTGAAGTGAGAGAATGGACAGAATTGGCAAGGGTAGCGTTTGAATCATGGGACAAGTTTAAAGTAGGGAAGATGTTCTATCAATGGTTTGGTAAACAATTAAAAAATGACAAGGATAAATGCATAGATAGAAAATAAGAAAAGAGAAAAGTTTAAAAGAAGTCTGATTGGGTATAACTGAGATTTGGTTTCTGATAGTTCTTTAAGAGGGACAAAACAGAATAAGAATGATCTCTGCACCAGGCTAAGGCTCAAGAGACCTTGGCTTTTGTCCCTGATAAAATGTGGTTAAATATTTGATTCTGTGATTTTGTCTGTGAATTGACCCTACTCCAGCACCCAGACTCTCCCCTGGGCTCATTTCCGTCTTCCTGCTCCTTGTGTTCTCCAATAATAGAATCTAGTGGGTAGCATTGAAGCAATGATTTCAGAGTTTCAACTTTGAGGCCCAGATGGTTTAGCCAACAGGGTAAATCAGTTCCTGAGAGCAATAAAAAAGCTATCAGAACTATATGCTGTGGCTCTCTAATGCCTGAAGGCTATCATGTGAAACCTGCCTGTTCATGGAAATAATTAGGTCACTGCTACAGCTTGATTAACCTAAAATAACAAAGTCTTAAAGAAAATAGAGTTTTATTTTTATTCCATGTAGAAGTTGGAGGAGAGCAATTCTAGTCAGTTGTCAGATACTCTGGCAATTTCTTCATGTGGCTGCATCGTCTCTCCTGGGTTATCTTCATCCTTATGGGTTTCCATGGCTTTCTCCACATTCATTTTTTTCAGGTAGCAGGAGGGAGGAAGGAAGAAGGGGATGGTATGACTTTTCACTTTAAGTTTCAGTCATCCCATTAGCCAGAATTTGGTTACTTGCCACATCCACCTGCAAGGGAAATGAATACAGGCTCTATTCTGAGTTGTCATGTGATCCAGATTAAAATTCTATTACTATGAAAGGAAAGAATGGATTAATGAGGTAAATGAATGTCTTTATGGAAACCCGGTCACCCATGCATGAACACACACTCAGTCTATATCTCTCTTTTTTCCAACAAAATTTTTAATAAAACTATACTCCAGTCACTTGTTAAAAAGTATATATTAGTGTTCTCACTATACAGACATTCTCAATGTTTCATTTGACCAGTTTACTAAAGTCAGCTTTTGGGCAGGCCCTGTGCATGTATTTTGCTGTGGCAAAGCAATCATTTTTAGTAAAGGAAATGTCTTTGGAAGGACATTGCGGAGAGATCCTAGAGTGGGCTTGGCATAACAAATGCTCCATTTTGCAAACTACATTAACTTAGGTGACTTTTGGGGTGATGGGGTCAGCTGGGGGAAACCTGATGCTCTATTTAGAAAGCTGATAAAGTAGTGTAAATTTTAGATAATTCTCTCAAACAAGCAAAGAGAAAAAGGCTTTTCATGATTTAATCATGAACTAATGCAATCTCAATGGCAACTGAAAATGATTAAACTGGCTGAACAATTATTAGAAGACATAGAAGGAAGATATAAAAATATTTAGAAGTGGCATCCATTATTAACTGGGAAAAAACCCCTGAAAACTATGGCAATAATGTATAAGAAGAAAAACAAGTGTTCCATTAAAGAGTCTGAGGTTGGAGAGATACCAAAGTATTCTCCAGAAACTTCCACACAGTAGAGTCCACAGATGATGATATTCCATCCCATACATTTCACAGTAATTTTATGTTCTCTTATTATGTTCTTTAGAAAATAAGAATATCCATATTCTGAGCAACAGTTTATCTTGAGTCTAGTCAGGCTTTGGCAATTATATTCAGCAGCATTTTGGGGAGAGCATTATATTTCCTCATAATATCAGAAGTTGGAGATTATTTAAGCTCTTCTTGACTCAATTCTTCATACCTCTGAACATTTAGAAAGAGCTCTTTTCTTGCCAGTGGAAGCAGCTGAGAAAATAAGACTCTGATTTTTTTATATAGGCCTTTCTAAATATTTTACTGCAGATGACATTTTATTAAACTTGGATTCACTATAAAGGAACTTTATAAATATTCACACAAAGAGGGCTTTTATTCCACATACATTCATATGGATATGTTGCATACATGTGTACATATGCAATGCAAAAGAGAAACTTACCTAATTGTTTAATAATTGTTGCACACAAACTTTGCTGAATGTATTGAAAAGTGTTGGTTTTGTAGATTGTCTAGTGAGTTGTTTTTTGTTTAAATTATAGGAAGCAACTGAGTCTGCTTTGACATTTGAAGAAAGCCAGAAGGATTTTCTTCTCAAAAGTTTTCAGATTTAAAGTCCAAAGAACAAAGATAAGAGCTGTGCTTGCCTCCAGTTATGTGTATTTTTAATCAGCTGTTAAGTTAAAGAATGTTTTCTGATGAAATTTTCAATAACTACTAATTAAGATATTCTTCTTTTTCCTTAAATGATGACAGAAGCTATTCCCTGAAATCCTTTTTTTTTTTTACTATTTTTTTTATTATATAGATGTGGTGTACAATTCAGGGTTAGGGATAATGCTGTAAGAAGAGAGATTTTTGTGTACTGAGTTAAGATTACTACATCAGCCACTTACAATGCTATGTAGAGTAGTAAAAACAAGGGAAGATGAACAGTCTCAACTGGCTCACTCTCTTTTCTTCTCATTAGCCCTCTGAAATCACTATTGCATGCAAAACCTAGAAAGAACCCAAATTCCTCCTGTGAGAGTTGGCTATAGGGCTGCCCAATAAATGCAGTGTCCTCACCTCCTTACTCTTCAGAAGGTCCTCTGATCATCTCTGCTCACAGCTGCTTTCCCAGGGAAGGGCGGTTCTCTTGACAACTAGACAGAGGTCAGGTCACTTTCAGCAAACACTAATTCTTTTCTGTTACAAATATCTAAACCATAGTACCCATCTCTGTGTGTATTTGTCATTTAAATGCTGATTCCTTGGTCAAAACGGCCTAATGTTACCTTTTTTTTCCCCTGAAGCCTTGATTCTTGATTTTGAAAGAAGTCCTGTGAATCTGTAATATATGAGTTCTTTATTTGAGAGTCACTTTCTTGTTTCAACCTTGATTGCAGAATAATGAAGCAAAAATATACAGAGATAATGTCACTAGAGAGAGTGAGATCCACCAGCCCACTGGGAAGGGCCTACCTCATTCAGGCAGTCTATATTTGTGGAAAACTACACTAAACCATACAGAATTTCACTCCAATCCTACTGATAATTAATGTGTTTTAAATGAGAAAAATAATGCAAGTCTGTAAGGTGATACAGAAAAATTAAGTGATCATATTAGCAAAATTGCTTTCAGAGAAAAAAACGTATGTGTTAGCTCCTTTTGAGGGAATTGTGTAGCCATTCCAATATCTATAATCAAAGCAGAGATGATCTGCTCTGGATGTGATCCCCCTGGCAGGAATTCCTTTTCATCTGATCACTGCCAGCCAGGAGCAGCCTTGTGTGTTCTGTGTGTGCTATGTTAGGAAAAATGTTTGAAAACACAACCTCATGGTAATAGAATATCTCTGTCAAAAAAAAAGAAAAGTCACATATGATTGAATATTTGAGCTGCAGAAACTGTCAGGAAATCAAAGGATACTTTTTTTTGTGAGGTACCATTATTTTGTTGTTCTCGGGAAAGAATAGAAGATAGATACCGGTGTGGGTGTGAACACACACATACTTACACACATGCATGCACACACATTCTTGTTCTTCTCACCAAAAAGCAATTGTTATATTGGAGAGCAATGCAAACAGAGAAGGAACAAAAAGACTTTAGAGAAAACATTTATGTATTGTTACAAAGCGATTTGTGTCTAGACTTCTTATTGTCAAATGACTGAAGCATGCAATAATGGAACTTGGGGTTTAAAAAAAATCCAAAACACAACTCCCACATCATTGATCAATAATACTCATAGAACACCTAATATCCCTAGGATGTCTTCTTTATCTTTGAAAATGAAAAAATCGAAAGACTTTGCTGTTTCACTAGTGTTTCAATCCCAGAACATTGGTCCTGACTTAGGAGCGGGACTCTTCATGCAAATTATGTCCCTTCTAAAGTAGTTTTTTGGTGATTGCTCCTGAACTTTTCATTTTCGGTCACTTGGACAAGGTTTCAACATCCTATAAGCCTTCCTCAGATGGAATAAAATTTCTTCAAATTATTTTCTATTTATTCTTATAGTGATGCTATGATGTCAGTATGTTGGAAATAGAAAGTCTCCCTTGGCCAATGACTGATTTAAAGATGTAAAGGGCCCTTGGTGAGGTAAATCTAATCCTGGTTCAAACTGGCCTTCCCACTTAGATGGTTTGGATACTTGGCTGTGGCAAACATTGCCTGATTTACACATTGCTCTTAATCCTGCTATCAAACATCAGGGCTGTCACTACATTATATATGTGTCTGGGAAAGACCAGGAATGATACTACCAGGGCAAATCTAAGAGTTGTGAGCAACTTTTGTTTTTCTACCTTGCACCTTACTCAACACCCTTCTACATCCCACACACCCCCACCAAAAGAAAGATGAACCGACCACTTTTTTTCATTCAAAATGAATCATTGAATTTCATGGATTAACTGTGAATTTTTACATCTCAGACTTCCTTTATTAAGTGTAGATTTTAATGGAAAAATTGGCACTCATTTAAGCATTAGAATGGTAACACCAGAGCACCTTTAAGAATTAATATCAGGGAGGAAAGCTCCATTCTTTTATCATTTACATTTGGGTTTTTTAGAACTTATAAGTGAGTTCACACTCACTTCCATTTCATTTTCAAATTAGGAAGCTGAGTCTTAGAAAGAGGAAGGGAATTACCTGGACTTACATACTTTCCAAAAGAGGTGTGGTGAGAATTAGAGTGTGTTTCATTCATGGCAAAATTCACACAACAAGTGTGCTAGTAGCTTGTTTTCATATATATCGGCCAGTTTCTACAGAAAGCTTTTCTTTGAAGTACACTCATACTGTGTGACAAATATATTTCCTTTTACAGATTAGAAACCATAGATTGTAAGCTCCAGCAGGGCAGGGACTTCATCTACCTCATGTACCATCCTTCCCATATGGCCTGCTGTGTTGTAAGTGCTCAGTGTCTATCTGTCAATTGAACGAGTAATTGAGGGAGGACATACTCAGGGTTCCACAAATGAGAAGGGGCAATGTGACCTTTAGTCACTAATAGGTTATTAAACTCCTGCTCAAACATATGCGATGGTGAGAAATGCATTACCTTCCAAAGCAGTACATCTCCTTTGAAATATAATTTTATTTTGTTTTTACCTGTTTGCTTTTGCCTTTAGAATTTCTCTCTTCTACTCAGAGTGGTTTTGCTGAGATCAATTATGGTTGCTGAGCTTTTAGGGTTAGACACACAGCCCAGCGTAGGTCTCTCACACCATCCATCCCTCTGTCTGCAGTGACTGGTCCAAGAAATGACCACTTTGGGAACCAGTCATGGTTCTTCACTATAACTCAAAATGAAATATGAGGGAAAAAAGGCCGCTTTTGTTACTCTGTGATTTCAAACTCTAGTAAGTCTGGTGCTTCCAGAGGCCCTCCTTTCTCTTGTGTATCAAGAGGCTACCTTTTCTGAAAAAGACACCAAGCACAAAAGAGACCAAAGCTCAGAAATGAAGTGCCTGATGGCAACTGTTTAAATTTCTAAATTCAGTGTACCCAGAGTTATTCCTACCTTTGGATTTCTCAAGTGTGTAACTTAACTAGTTTCCCCCCTTCTTTTTTTCTTTTTTTTTTAAAAACCACTTGCAAGCAAAAGAGACCTAATCTGATCACCTATTCCATAACCTATTCTGGAATAGGTTATTACATTACAGAATACATTTTTTATTTTTGAGGTATCTGTTCTTTACTTGGGACCCAGTTCTCCTTTCTGGAGACAGGAAGAACAAGTGTGACTTTTTCATATAACTTTTCTAACACTTGGAAAAAGCTGCTTTCTCTTTCCCTTGGCTTCTGCTTAAGTTTTCTCATAACCAGATTCTATATCTTAGTTTTTTTTTGTTTTTTGTCTTTTTTGAGTTGGAGTCTCACTCTGTCACCCAGACTGGAGTGCAGTGGCCGCTCCCGGCCACCGCAGCCTCGACCTGCTGGGCTCCCGCGATCCTTCCGCCTCAACCTTCCAAGTAGCTGGAACTACAGGCGCGCTACCGTGCTCGGCTAATTTTTTGATTTATTGTAGAGATGAGGTCTCGCCAAGTTGCCCGGGCGGGTCTCGAACCTGCGGGCTCAGGCAATCCACTCACCTCATCCTCCCAAGGCGCGGGATTACAGGCTGAGCCACGAGCCCGGTTTATATCTTAGTTTTTTAACTTCTCTTCATGTGATATAATATCCCACACCATTTTAGTTGCCAACATTTGAATCCATCTTCACTCTCCCACCAGATAGCTTGACATGAGAGAGAATAAAACACACTGGTCTGAGCACTATAACATACAATTAAATTTATTTCATGAATTGTGTTCTTTCACTGCTCTTGACAATCTCATTGATCTTTTTTTCTTTATAAATGCCATACTGAATAATTTACTTGCAATATAAGGGCCGTCAGTTGAAATTCCCAAGTCTGACACATTAACTGATAATAAAGTGTTTTCCATAACATTCAGAACTTTGTTCTTTTAAACAGATTTTATGTTATTTTAAACTAACTTTCATTTATTTAGAAATGTTCCATTTTTCTACTCATTGCTGTTTATTTTGAGTCTATCAGGAAATTCTTTTTGCTATTTCCTGTGACTTTATATTTTCAGAAAGCTATGTTTTAAGATTTTCTTAAACTTTTACTTATTTACTTTTTTGTGATAGCATCAAGGAAGTTAAACATTTCTGTGGGAGAATGTTATTTAGAAGTCCAAGACAATTATTTAATAGTTTCCTTAGGTGAATGTAAAGTCTATTTATTTCACTTTCCTAAATCTTTATTCATCTGAATCTCCGGTGACTAGTAGTGTAAAGAATGTGATTTCATTGAGTTCCCGTCTGAAGCACAGGGAAAAAAAAATTGCTTCTTTGTTTTATTTGCCAAATATTTTGTACAGTGCTCATTTTGTATTTTTTTCCCATATTAAGTATAAGAGGAGACTCATTGGCACATTATACATAAGCAATCAATGCTGAAAAGGAAGCCACTTCCAAAGGCGGCATTTCCCCAGGAAGTAAACGAGGTGAGATAAGTACCCTTAGAATTCTACAAGTGCTATCTATCTGTTTCCCTTCTTCTTTTTGCAGGATAAAATACAAATTGAGAAAGAATCCAGATTATTGGGGCATAAACATACTGCCTTAGTTATCTCAATTTTTCATACAAAAATATATACTTGGTTTGAATCATTTTACTAACCTCCATGTTTTCATCATAGTCATTGAATTTTAAAAGATGGAAAAGACAAAATAAATTAAAATGAAAAACATTCAGGAGTGTGTGTGTGTGTGTGTGTGTGTGTGTGTGTGAATAAAGATAGGACATACTGATAACAAAAAACAAATATTGTATAGGCCAATTATACAATAAGAGTAAATTAATGTATCAAAGGAAAGATGATATTATGATGATTGATTAGATAATTTTTTCATGTCACTGTACCCAAGATTAGAGCTTTTTATAGTCAACTCCAGGTTTCTGCATTCACATGGATGGATAGTCTCTCCTCACAGAGCTGAATAGGAACATTCTGATGTTCCCTTATTTTAAATTCACTCAAACAAAGCCCTAAACCAAAAGTCATATGGATTTAAATGAAGATTCTGTAGGGGAGAGAGAGAAAGAGATACTTATTATCTCTTTATAAACCTATTGAATATTTTATTTTCTCCAAATTCTCACTCCCATCATACCACCACTGCTATTCTTTGTTATCCTTCCTTTGATCACTCAGTGTCCCTTCTAAGTGACTCCTTGATTTTGTCATCCAGATTTTTTATTTTTTTAGAACTTAAAATCCTTCATATTTTTGTATACAGAGTAACTTCCTAACAGCCTTTTGTTAGGTAATTCTTTTCATTACAATTAATTTATATTTTGACTAAGAAAGCTTTCTTCTAAATGAATGCAAGGCTTTCTCTGAAGATCATTTTGCATTATTTTCCTATCTGGTTACAGTTTCTTTCCTCACATTATATAGTTCTGTAGTTAGGGACAGTCATAAAAAACTAATTCAAAAAGAAAGACTTGAACCCTATTTCTTCAGACTCACTGACATTATTGTCCTGGAAGTAACTCCAAGAATTTTAGAAAACTTTATCTGTTTGGAGTCACCTATAACAATAAAATCTTGGGAACCTGTATCTAGACTTTTCTTACTATATGGTAAACTTTGATGTGCAACTGCTTTCTAGGCATAAATATTAAAAATAAGTGTTATTCTAACTTCTATTGAAGATAACTTCTGTCTTAACATTCTTTGATTTTTTTGCACGATCACTCTCTTGAAAAAGGAGGAAGAAAACAATGAAATGAAGTTTTACTGAGACATTGCCTTAAGAAGAAATTGACTTAAACCCTGGGTACATGATGTGTTCATAACCAGGCAACCTCAAATATCACCAACTGAAAGAAACAGGAAGAGACTTTGAAGTAGATAACTTCTCATGTTTTTCAACATATTCCCTAGTGGAATTTTCATTTTGTATCATGTTTTTCCAAGTTTTCCTCCAGATGTTACATTGCAGTCTTTTTCTACAGGGAAATATGGCTTGGGGTATGATGGCTTAGACATCTTGTATACAGACATCAAGATCAAAAAGCAGAAGCATCAGCTCAATTTTACAAAAATGTCTTATTGAAGAATGCTGAAATCATTCACTCAGCTGCTTCTATCCAGTTTCCACGTTGTCCAAATATCCTTCAAATCTTGTATAATCCTTGGTTTAGTGCCCATGTTAAGAAAAATAGGCCACTAATTAAAGACTTAGTCAAAAATATTTCTGGCTTTTTGAATTTATAAATTATTGAATAATCAGTAAAAGATCAATGGAATGAAAATTTTCTTTACAATTAATTATATAGATAGAGTGCCTAAGAATCTCTTTAAAATAAATGAAACATAGGTTTACTTAGTACACAGTCTGTGAAGAGTGTTGTTAATAATATCGTGGGGAATGGAGTCATATCGCAGGTTCCAATGAATTTTCTATAGAAGATAGAGACAGCCGTCCGGTTTCAAATAGTTCACAACAGAGACCCAAGCAAAGGCATGGTGAATTTGAAGAAAATAAATAGATTTGACTAGGGAGGATGCTATGCTAGTAGGTGTTGGAGTGTCAATGTAAATATAAAATTAATGCACAGTAGCTGAAAAGAAACGATGAGAAATTTCAACCATATAATTACATCGTACATCTTAACATCCAGGTAACATTTAAGCAGCTTATATTAATTTATTTATATTAACAAAACCTATTGCAAAAAGCTGAAAACAAAATCAAAAGGAAGCAAAACATTGACTTTAAACTCCTATTTTATATATTTACTTTGAAATATTCAGACAGAACATTTTGGGGAAGATAGTAAATTGTATTTACATGGAGAAAGGAAGGGTGGAAGTGCACTGCTCTGTACCAGGTACTGCACCGGTTATGTTGCCCTCATTAACTCATTTACTATTTCATTTGGAGTAGTATCAACCAACATGGATGAGTCCTTAACCTTGGTGCCTAGCTTTATCTTGTTGGGACACAAGGGAAGGGCCCTGGAAAGCCTCTGAGGGCATTCAACACACCTCATTCTAAAAACATAGACAAAGCGAAGCATATGGTTTGGTTTACTAGTATATGCTTTCAGGATCTAGGGAGAACAATTTCAGATATATTTCTGTGCTGATTTGAAGGTATTTTCAATGCATCCTCTCAGAAGCTTTCAGTTTCTCATTTACTGGTGCCGATGGATGAGTCCTTAGAGGTATATTGGCTCTTGAAAGCGTTCTCTGTCTCTGCACAAGGGTGAACTGAAAGAGGCATTTTGGAAAATGGAGTTTTTGTCCTGGCAGGAAGAACCAGACATTCCAACAAATAAACATATTCATCTGTGAATAGATTGATTGTTATTTTTCTCTGACATGATTAAGAGCCCAGGCACTACTTAATTAGTGGCCGATGATGATGACGATGATGATGATAAAAGAGGGGGAGAGAGGATTGCTTCTGTTGTTTTACAATTACCATATCTAATTCCTACTATTTTTCTTATAGTTAAACAAGCCTAAGGGTGATGAAGCAAAAAGAAGGTATGTGCATTGGACTTAGAGAAAGAAAAAATAGCTCTTGGCAAGAAAACGGAAGTCGAGTATCTATGAAAACATTTTAATCAACTGAGATCAGGTACAATAGGCTCAAAATACCATTGTTACCCACAACATTTTAACCAAAAATGGGTAAGGTTTATGTTTAGGAAAGAAATAGAACTACTTTATGGATTTTGATCTGCCAACATTGGTTCATTCGTTCATTAATTAATTCATTCATTCAACAAATATTATTGAGCATCTCCTTATGCCAAACATATGCCAGGTAATGAGGACAGGGAGAATAATAAGTATGACAAATATGGTCCATATGGAAGTTATATTTTACTGGAGAATCTTTTTCATCATTACTAAAAAAGTTTTTCTAGGTATTTTTTAAAAGTAGTTGTGATCTACATTTTTGTATTTCTTTCTTCTTTCCATGATTTCTCCCTCTCCTTTTGCCAATTTTAATCTAATCTATAAATATTTTAAGCAGAAAGAAAGGTGATTTCTTTAATTTTAAGATTTTTAAAGTTATGTACAATTATCTAAATGCTCTAAGTCTTTGACTTTTTAACTTAAGGTATAATCATCTTTTGTCTGGAGGAGAAACACTGCATTCTTGTGGTCCTGGTTTACTGCTGAAATGCTTTCACAGGTTTAGCAGCACCCAGTGTTGAAAGCTAGTACTCCTTCTTTGGTCTGCCCTGCTTATCTCTCTAGTTAATCTTGCGCGGGTCATAATTTCTGCTTCCTTAAATAGGCTGCTGGGTCCAAGCTCTGTTTCCAGCCTGGAATTCCCCTTCCTGTTGCCATTAAGTGTTCTAAATCTTTCCCCAACACTGGGAAAGCTCAAAGATGATGGGAAATATTGACTCTAAATGATTGTATCTGTTGTTTTACAATAGAATATCTAATGCGTATCATTTTCCTTCACAGTCACTGGATTAGACCATAGATTAAATTTTCCATCAGAGACTATATTATTCTTTGTACTTGAGGTAGTGTTTATGCTACTCAAATCATGAGGAGAAAAATTAAAATAGAATTAAAATAGGTTGGATGTTGCTCAATCCAAGAGTGAGTTGTAAATTAGAGACAAAATAATGTAGTGGTTAAGACCACAGAGCAGGCCATACTGTCCTGGTTTAAATCCCAGCTGACCTTGGGCACACAGTCTGCTCATTTAACAATGAGAATAACAATACCATGCTCTTTACAGGATTGCTGTGAAGGTTAAATTTGTTGTTACACGTGAAGCACTTCAAACATTGCTTGGCATACGGCAAACTCTATATTATTCTTATTACTAGGGGAAAGATGATAGTCAAGGATAGAGGAAAGTCATTCTTGAATTAAGAAGATAAAAGTTCAGGCCTTTGCAGAATAGGTTAAAGTTTGGGACTGACTTGTATGTTACCTGTAATTGCATTGAATAATGAAAAAAGATCTAGTATGACACCAAACAGAAAACAAACTTTCATTAATAATGTGATCTCAAAAAATAAATGAAATAGTGACGGTGCATTGAATTAGGAATTACATAACTGACAATTTGATTTTCTTTTTATGTGAACTACCTGTTCCTACCCTTTGGCAAGTTTCATTTTGTTATCTTTTTCTCATTTGTTCATAGGATTTCTTTTGTACTTGGTTTAGGAGAGGGCCTCCAATTCTCTGGTTTTCTTTTTCTTTTTGTAAAGACAGGGTCTTGTGATTATCCCCAGGTTGGTCTTGAACTTCTGGCCTCCAGTGTTCCTCCCACCTCAGCCTTCCAAAGTGCTCAGTTTACAGGTATGAGTCACCGACTCTGGCCTGGCTTCATTTTTTCATGCAATGAAATGTTCTCAGAGTTGGGACTGCTCTTGGTCTCTCTGCCCACCTCTTATTCTCTCTTCCAAATGCACCATTTCACTGTTGAGATGAGAAGTATGTGAGCATGCTTTGTGTGGCTTTTTCTAAGCCACTTTTTTTTCTTCTAGAGACATGAAGAAGTCCAGGACACGTGCATGGGTCTGCTCTGTACTATGGAGTAAGGATCATGTACTTGTTGAGATTTACGTGAGTCTAGCTGTGCCAGAACCACATGGTTAATTCTAATATAGGATAAAGAATTCAGATACTCACTTCATTTTAGATCTAAAACCATGTTTTTTTAATCACTCAGAGTCCTGGCCAAAAAAAAAAAAAAAAAAATATATATATATATATATCTCCACTCAAATAAGATCTTTCAGAGCAGCTTAATAGAGGAACTACTTATAACGATATAGACAGGTTAGGGAAGCCAATGAAAGAAGTTATTACCTCAGGGATTATAAGAGCAAGTGACATTATATACCACAGCTAAAAGGAAAGGAAAGAGAGTAGGGACCTAACCTAAATTTGAAAAGTAAACGTATAATTAATGCCTGGTAAAAGCTATGTAGATGCAGGGGATAAAGTCCTGTCTCTTATACTAACTTTATGGGGTGATGTTGGTGTGGATATGTTCCAGTATACCACAATCTGAAGTCGAAAATTCTAGATACACTCAAAGTTTGGCATATAAATTAGCAGAAGAAGAAAAGGAGGAAAAAATCAAATGGTTAAAAGACATAACATAGAATTGTTCAAGACCTGCTTCTATAGTTGTTTGTGAGTTCTAAGTTGATACTTATATTTCCTTCTTCCATCAACACATTAATTCCCCACAATAGCTGTCAACACCTTAGCTGGTCAGAGAAACTTATCTAATGTTGTGTCCTAAGCCTTCATTTGTGCTGGGTTTGAATGCTTATGGATCCCATTCTCATTGTATTGTTTTGGTTTTTCATTAACTATGATTATTGGTCAAGGGAGTACTAAATGATACCAAGAAAATGCCCTGGGTTTTACATAGTGTCTTTCCCACTCCCATCCAAATTTCTCATATACAATTTGTATCAATCATCCTGGCATCTTCTGGGAAATGGAATTTGTAATAAGGCCAGTAAATTCAATGAGCTTGAGTGCATTGGCTTATCTCCTTTACTATAAACCTTTGTTCAAATGTTATTAATGTGTGGAATAATTTGGTGATAGATAAGGCATTCTATGTATGTTCATGGGTAGTCAGGTTGATAGAAAAGTTGCAGGTAAGGAAAACAAAATCTGTAGCCAAAACATTTGTGTTTTTTTTTCTCTGGGCATAAATTGCTGCTTGGGGTAGCATAGAAGGGAACCAATATAATCAAACTGCCATCAGGTGACCTGCTGTCCCCCTAAGGGAATAGTGCCTCACCATTGGCAGATCGGGCAGCAGTAGACATAACAGCTTTGATGAGAGAAAGTCCATATTGTTAAGTCCATGCATAACTCAATCCCTGCTATCAAAGCCTCTTTTTACATTGGCTCATTGAGCAAATGAAGCACCTATCACCTGTTTGTGATACAGGTCATCTTCTACTCATTGTAATGGAGAGTCTTTGCAGTGGAGATTCTGCATGTATTTGGAAAGTTACACTATGTACCTCTTATAATCAATATTTTAATTTTGTTCTTTCCAATTTCCTGACCCTGAAACATGATTGATCTATACCTCAGACAATCTTTCCTCCCGCACAAAGTGGACAGGCAGATGTTGGATCTGGGAGTTTTCCCTTCATAGCTGTCTTTCAGAGGCAATATATGTGTGCTGTAATTTGGTGGCAACAAACTTTTGGCTGGTGTTAGTATGCCATACAAATCCATTGCAAACCAGGTTCACTTTAAAAAAAAAAATCTTTTAAAACCTGTCTTAGGAAGCTTTTCCTGAGGCCATAGAAGTGTTTTGAGGAAGATATGAAAAAGCAGTCGGAATAGGTACTATGAGAATCGGAGCCACCTGCTTTTGGAATTGATTAATAACTTTTGAATCTTCTTGAATTTAGTCTTATATATACTGCTTCCATTTTACAATGGAATTCTGCTGTGCATGTCCAATTTGGAGACTTGGTAAATTATGTAACACCTTGTTCAACATGCATAGTCTGTGTTGTATGTCCTGGGGTCAGGTGTTTGGTTCTCACCAAGACTCAGCACCAGGCCTTTCAAGTACAGAATATTTGTTACCAAAAAAAGACATGAATTTATTTCAAAACTCCAAAGGTGTGTTACTATTTTCCTACTGAGGTTTGTCAAAGGATCTTCACAGCTTGTCAGTTGATCACAGGCTCTTGTTTCTGCTGGTTATAACTCCCTCTTACATATATCAGATACATGTTATACTCATATATTCCTGCCTACCCACACAGGCCCCACTGAAGTGTGGAAGCCTTCTGGGTTACCTGGTAAATGGATTGGAACAGTATACTTCAAAATGAATGAACTGCCTCCAAAATCCAGAGGTCTATCAGGCATTGCACCATTGTCTTCAGAGTGTGTGGTTCAAGGTGTGACTACTCATCTCTTACACTGGAGATGACATTCCAACTTACTCTCAGCTTCCCAGACTCCTAGAAACTTCTGAAATATAGCAGTCCCTAAACTCACAGAGATTATCTCCCTCACCAGCATGCATTCATTATACTAAGTACCTAGATATTTGACAGTTTTTGCACACCAGGATCAATTATAAAATATTATTGATGTAATAGTTTTGTGCAATGCTCTATGGTATATAGTGATGACCAAAGTCCTTCTAGACTATATTACAATAGACAGCAAGCCAGGTGCAGTGGTTCATATCTGTAATCCTAGCACTTTGGGAGAATGTGGCAGGAAGACTGCTTGAGCCTGGTAGTTTGAGATCAGCCTGAGCAACATAGCAATACTTCATCTCTACAAGAAAAAAAAAGAAAAATGAAAGAAAAGAAATGAAGGAAGGAAGGAAGGAAGAAAGAAAGAAAGGAAGGAAGGGGCAGTAACATCCAAATAGCCCTAAGGAAAGACATTAAAGATTTACTGCCATGTCACAGGACTGCATATTTTTCCTGATTACCTTTTCTGATAGAGGTGGGGGTAAGATAGGAAAGCATTTTCTAGGTCAATAGCTGCATATAATGTGACAGGAGTTTGTTTATCTGTTCTAGTAAAGACACTGCAAATGTCATTATGACCCAGTTTCTTTGATAAAATTTATACTCAGCTCTTCTCTAAGACCCATATAATTCTTTCATAGACCAAACAGGGTTTCAATTGGACCTTCTTACTTGGGTCATAAAACCAGTATGGGAATTCTGTCAGTTACCAAGAGTGTTTATCCCACTCTACATCCTGGGACTGGGGAAATAACCACACTGGAGCTGCTGTGAGATTTGATGAATTCAGGTTAAGACTCTAACCTCCATAGGTCTGTGTTGTGACTAGGGGAACCATAATAACATTTGAGATCTCTTCATCAGTTCAGGGAAATTTTTATGAAGATAGAGATTTTACCTTGAGATGCAAATAACATATTTGTTATATTTCTAGTCATGCTCATTTTCCATTTCTTATTGAGTCAAATTTGATAGTTACTTTTTTCCTACAAAAATGACCATTTTCTCTAAATCTTCAAATTTATTGGTAAACAATTGTTCATAGTAATTGCTTATGTTTTTAGTTATCTTTCAAAGCTGTTCATCATTTTAGTTCCTTATTGTTAATTTTTCTTTTGGTCTTTATCTTTGATTAGTCATTCGGAAGATTTTTTCATTTTTTAAAATTAGTACTTTAAAAGTAGACTTTTATAAGCATTTCTGTTCTATCTTTGTTTTATATTTTATCAGCTTCTTCAATTATCATAGTTATCTCCTTTATTATAGACTCTTCAATATATTTTTAAAGTCTTAAAGTGGAAACTTAGCTCTTATTTTTCTGTCTTTCTCTATAGTAGCATAAGAATAATTTTTGGCTTTATTGAGGTATAACTGGCAGGTAAAATCGCATATATTTAAAGTGTACAACAAGATGTTTTTATATATGTATATATTATGAAATGACTACAACAAACTAATTAACATATCTATCACCTCACTCAGTTATCTTTTTTCTGTGTGTGATGAAAATAGTTAAGATCTACTCTTTTAATAAATTTCAATATGATGCAATATTAACTATAATCACCATGCTGTTCAGATCTCCAGACTTTATTAGCAACATTGAGTTTAAGACCACAATTTTTACTCTAATTACTTCTTTAGTTATATGATAAGTATTGATCATTAGTATTGTTCTTATTATTTGGTTATATTTTCAAAATTTCACTATGATTTCTTTTTTGATGTACAAGTTACTTAGAAGTATAATTGTTTAAATTTCCAAATGTATGGTTTTGTTTTATATTCAGAATTGATTTATTTGCTTTTATTTAAACTTTTAAATTTCAAATAATTTTGGATTCTCATGCAGGTGTAAGAAAAATGCAGAAAGATTCCAGTTTCCCCCAATGGCAGCATTTTTGAAAACTACTGTACAATTTCATTCGCATATAAACATAGATTCATCAAGATATAAAACATTTTTTCTCACCACAAGGATTCTGTATATTGTCCTTTTATAATCACATCCACTTCTCTCCTATCCTCCTCTTTCTGTCTACTCCATCTTTAAACACCGGCAGTTGCTAATCTGCTTTCCACTCCTGTAATCTTGCCAATTAAAGAAGATTATATAAATGGAGTCATACTGCATGTAAGCATTTTCGGTTTTCCATTTCATTCAGCATAGTTCTTTGGAGACCCATTCAAAGTGTTTCATGAATCAGCAGTTTATTTATTTTATTGCTTCATGGTATTCCATGGTATGGATGTACCACATTTTGTTTAAGCATTCTCTGTTGAAGAACATTCGATTATGTACAGTTTTCCACTATTATGAATAAAGTTTCTATGAACATTCATATACAGGTTTTTGTGGGAACACGTGTTTTTAGATCTCTGGGATAAATACCCAGGATCATATGATATTTGCCTACTAAGTTTCTTAAGCAACTGCCAAATGGTTTTCCAGAGCAGCTGTGCCATTCAACACCCCACCAGCAAGGTAAGAGTCATCTAGTTCCTCTGCTGTTTTGTCAGACTTTGGTGTTTCATTGTTTTTAATTTTTGCCATTCTGATAGATATGTAGTGATATCTCATCGCAGTTTAATTTGTTGAACATCTTTTTTTTTTGTTAAGGGCTGGATCTTCTGTTATTTATTTATTTTTTAAGTTGACAAACAAAATTGTATTGTGTGCAGCGTAATGTTTTGAAATAGGTATACATTAGAGAATGGCTTGACTGAGCTAATTAACATATGTATTACATCACATACTTACCAGGTTTTGTGGTGAGAACACTTAAAATCTACTCTCTCAGAAGTTTTTAAGAATAGAAGACATTGTTTTTGTCTATAGTCACCACGTTGTACAACAGATATTTTGAACTTATTCTTACCGTCTAACGGAAATCTCGTATTCTTTAACTATCATCTCCCGAACCCTGCTCCACTTTCTCAGCCCTTGGTAACCAGCATTCTGCTCTCTGAACATATTTTCATGTGCTTATTTATCATCTGCGTATCTTCTTTGGTGAAGTTTCTCTTCATGTCTTTTGCCCATTTTCAAATTAAATTGTTTTTTTGTCACTCTTGAATCTGAAATTTCTTTACATATTTTAAGTCCTTTGTCAGATGTGTGATTGGCAAATATATTCTCCCTATCTGTATCTTGTCTTTCTTTCTATTGACACGCTCTTTCTGAGAGCAAGAGTTTGAAAATTTGATAAAGACCAGTTTATCAATTTTTTTTTTTATGGATCACGGTTCTGTTGTCCAATCTAATAACTTTTCATCTAGCCCTAGATCCAGAAGACTTTTTCTTAATATTTTTACTAGAAGTGTTATAGTTTTATATTTTATATTTATTTTCATGATATATTGTAATTAATTTTGTGTAAGTATGAGACTTAAGTTGAAGTTTACTTTTTGCCTATGGATATCTTATTACATTAGCACCATATATTAAAAAGACTTTCTTTATTAAATTGCTTTTGAACAGGTGTCAAAAATTAATTGTGCATATTTTTGTGAATTCATTTCTAGGTTCTTTATTCTTTTCATTTTTTTTTTATAGACACAAGGTTGCCCTTGATATGTTGCCCAGGCCAAACTCCTGGCTTCAAGTGATCTCTCCCCTTCAGTCTCCCAAAGTGCTAGGAATTACAAACATGAGCCACTGTGCCCAACCTAGGCTCTCTGTTTTACCCCATATGTGAATTACTCCACAAATACTACATGTTGTTTACTATAACTATATAATAGGTTTTCAAATTGGTCAGACTGATTGTTCCTCTTCTTTTTTTTTCAAAATTATTTAGGTATTTCTATGCCTTTCTATATACATTTTAGAATAATCTTATACACATTCACAAAATACCTTATATGGGAATTTTGATAAAATTTGCATTAAACCTGTAAATGATAATTTGGGGAGAATTTTCACCTTTACTATTTTGAGTCTTTCAGTCTATGAATGCAATATGTCTACCTATGTATTTCTATCTTCTTTGAGTTCTTTTATCAGCATCGTAGTTTTTAGTACACAAGTCCTACATACATCTTGTTAGACACATAGTTATTTCATATCCAATCTGATATCAATTATCTATTTTGTTTTTTATAGTGTTAGGACAGAGTCCTACCATCTATTATGTAGACACAGCTATTACATCCAAAAAACAAAATACTTTTTTCCCCTATATTTTAAACTAAGTAGCTGGTTCACATTTTCAAAACATCTAAAAAGTATTTAAATATTTTTGCTACCGTTTTATTATTTATCATAGTATTCCCTTTTCTCTTGCTATCACTTAGGAAGAAAAGCAACACAATGTTGAATTTCTGTACTACCTCTTCTATGAACTTGATTTAGCTTGACATAAAATAGAGTTATTGAACCGATGCTGTTTTCTTCATTTTAAAGTACGTAAGAAAATTATAATTTGAGAAAATTCCTCTGTGAATCATACATTTTTTCCAGAAAATTTTAATAGCTCAGTTTCAAAATATTGTCCACATCTTTGAGAGAGGGAAATGAGTAACACAAGAACCTTCATTGCTGGATTAGAGCCTATCAACTGAATCAAAATAGTAATTTTAATGTTCACAATTTTGAGCATTTTTTACTTGCTAACTAAATAACATATGAAAACTGCACAAAACAAATATCTTAAAGTATTCATTTCATGGAGATTACTAATTATCCATTAAGAACAAAAGTGCTATTAATGGTTATTCACTTTTTTCTTTTATTCCTTTGAAATGTTATAGTCACATTGGACATACAAAGAAAGTTCTATTCATTGTTAATCTTATTTTCTTTCTCAACATCCAAATTGTCTTCTAATTAAAGTTAGAGACATGTTAATAGTGACAAAATTCTCAATAACAATATAAACAACAACCATAATTCCTGCCCATTACTGGAGCTCCAAGTAATAGTAGTAATACTACTACTAATAATAATAATTTATATATAGAAAACTCTCTTTTTTAGTATGTTTAGGGATAGATAAGGGACAGTATTGAGTTATTTATCTTCATTTTAAATAATAATAATGTAATGATGTAGATATGTTTAATTTTTTTTATAATTTCTTAAATTTCTTCTGATTCCTTAACATTGGAAAATCAAAATTCCTTAACATGATATTAAAAATAACAGAATAAAATTTTCCAAAACCCCAATGCACAATTAAATCTTGAAAATATCTTTTATTTAGTGAAAGATTGATGTTTCTAAACCTGGAAACTTGATATTACTGTCAATGATGTTGCTAGCCAGCCTGATACACAAAATGTCTAGAGTATGTGTTACTGAACAGTGGTAATGGAATGATTTTATGCCTTTTTTTACTTTAAAGCAATAAATACAATTCATACTTTAACTCTGTTACTTATGCAATATGATTTTGAACAACTTGCAGTATCTTGCTGGGTAAAGTGCACTAACAATAAATTCACCAAAAAGTTATCAAAATGATTAAAAGAGGCAGTGTATTGGGCTCACAGTGAATACTAAAAAAGTAAGTAGTGTCTAGTATTACTACTGCTATTTCTATGTTGATTTCTGAAATCTGGATAATTATAACAAGGTAATGATTAATAGAACCGATGGTGTACAATTTTTTTTGAACATTAGCTATTCTTTATTTAGAAACAGAAATATTCAAAAATTCACCAGCTCTAAATATAACACGAGTATTATATTTATCAGCTAATGAATTAATTAAGAAGGTATTAAAATAACAATTTCAGATTTATGTAAATAAAGTAAGCACTAACAAAATTTCAGAATTGCTTTTTCATTTTTATTTTGCATTTTAATTACTTCACTTACATACACACACATTCTTTTTTTTAATATAAGAGAATATAGTTATATTGTTTATTTAGAAGGTAAATTAGAGAGAGAGAGAGAGAAAGAAAGAGGAGATTCATCTCCCCAAGGTAGGGAAGGGGGCCAAAGCCAAGAAACATGGCGACAGCCATAGATCTAAGAGCACATGGCCACACCAGAGTTTAGTAAGACAATGGCACCACACACATTCTTTACCTTACTTTGGTGTGTCTTTTTGGTAAAGTTTCCTATGCCTAGCAATATTTAAGCTTACAAAACTTTAATCAAATATATATTTATATTTTTGGTTCAAGATTCTAGTTTATTCTGGGACGTTAAGAGGTAACTTCATTAACACATTTTACCATTTTGAAAAGTGATCAGAGTACATTTTCCTTTAAAGAGACACCAGAGGAGCCATAGACCCTGAAGAGGAAAAAGCAAGGATTAGATTTCCAGCCCACCGGCTTTTTTCTGACTTTTAAAAGATGAGATTGCCAGGATCTGAAGCAATAGTATTGAAGTGTTTTAGTTTCTGTTAATACTGACATGAAAAATAAACTAGCCTTTTGTGACACAGATATGCTTCTGTATATACCTTGTTTTCCAGATATTTGCCTAATCTCAAATCTTCCCGGAAAAGAGTGGTGAGCATGGAAATTTTGCATTACTTATTTCTTCTCATGTCCCCTTCTATTTGGTGTGACTTTTTCAGTTTTGGACGTTCTACAAGCTCACATTTGGCAACCAGAAGTACTTGGAAAGAATTATTTCCAGTTCTTTGCTTTTATACATCACTTTAGCACATGGAACAGAAGACTGACAACTTCATGCAACTAAGACACTGATGTCTAAGTCTTTTTATTTTAATTTTTGCTGTTGTTGTTTGTGCTCCTTTAGTCTCCCATTGACCACATATTGTGGTAGAAACTTTTATTCCTATATATAATTTGTATTGACTTTAAAATTCATGAAGACTTTCTTTTATGAATATTTCAACTTCACATAAAGGTTTCTGTTTTTCAGTGCAATTTCCTCTTTCCTGATATAAATTTAATCACCTTGAGAGTAAAGATCATATGTTATTAATTTTATCCTAAAATGCCTGACATCATTGCTCAATGTTTATTTGGTTCTCAGTAAATTAAAATTTAATTAAGGATGGAAGACACTCAATCTTGGCATTATTCTCAATTTACCAGCTATTGCCCATGAAATTAAACATGACAAAGCAAATATTCTGTGTACAGAATGCTATAGACAGAAGCTGGAGAGAAGAAACATTCAATAATATAGGAAAAATTTAATAGCCTTGACTTGAGTGTACATTAATATTCTTCTGGAGAGATGGAAAATCTCATATAATGTCTTCAGTTTAAGCATACAAAAAACTTATTCCCCAATTTTAGGGTAGGCAAAAATGCCTGTAACTCATCAACTGATAGACATCCAGGACAGATTCTTACTATGAAAACTTTTAGGTAAAGTTATAAATTATGAGTGTAGTTCTGATATTTCACTGATTTCTTCTAACCCAATTGATATAATCTCAATGTTTCTTAATTAGCTTACCAGAAATAGTGATACTGTATTTTTATTTAATCTTGGGTGAGCAAGAAAGGAGTGAGAAGGATTATCCAAATTTTAGACAAATTTAAACTTGATTCCGTGTGATACATTTGAAAGCTCTGGAAAGAAGTTTGGGAATTTGAAGGAAAAAAAAATTTGACCACAAGAGATAAGATAAGCTAGATATGTGAAATTGAAGATAAAAATAAGGATAGGAGCCAAGGATTGTTTCATTTTCACTGAAAGCAAGGGATAAGGAACAACCTCCTGCAACATGCTTAAGCTTCAGAAGAAGAAAACAGTGGCTTA
>CAUYQG010258236.1:0-40882 GCA_963574415.1 Tarsius wallacei
TCTATCACTAAATAGCTGCTCAAATTTTTCTTTTTCTTAATAGAATCTGAGTGTCTTTGGAAAAATAATTTGTGAATTTAGATTTCAGTGTCAAATTTTTCTTAGTTCACTTAAATTATTCCTATATATATGTATTTTTAAGTTTTTAAGATTGTAACAAAAATTTCTTTGATCAAGTATGAGATACTGTTGTAATTGCACGAAATCTATAAGATACAAATTAAAGTGCCTTTCCTCTTGGCTGATTTTTAAAGAAAAATGTTGAATAAAAATGACTCTTTGTCCACAGATATTCTGTTTCAAACAGAACAATAAATATTTTAAAAACTGCACTGAATTTATCATTTCTCTCTGGCAACACTTTTGGCAAAATCTCTAAAATATTTTACTTTATCTCTTCTCTTAATTTCCAATAAACTAACAGAAAAAAATGTACTTCACATATTGCCCACATATAATAATTGATTATAAAATATTGTTAGATTTATTGATCTGTCTCTTAATGTACTGTGACTAATATGGGCCCAGAAATTGAAAAGAGATTTTTTTTAGAGCTAGTGAGGACTTTGTTTATTCATTCATTCATTCATGTGTTCATTCACGTGTTTATGCACATAATGCTATACAATCCTAGCTCAATCTTCGATGCTGTTAGGCATGCAGAGGCAGCCAAGTCCTGCACTTGAGGAGTTTTTATTGTGGTAGATGCAGTCTAGCATCGTTGTCAAAAAATACTGTTGCAGCAGAAAGAATATGTTGAGGGAAACCGCACATGAATACTAGAACAGTGGATACAAGATGCAAACTCGTGTCCAAACACGGTTTAGAAATGAGAGGAAAGAGCCGAAGGAAAGAACTCTCATGCATTAAATGCTAGTCCTAGACACTCATATGTCCTACACACAGAGCTACCCAAGGTCGCAAAGTTAGTTACTTGTCCTTGGTTAGGAATTTTATTTTTATTACCTCATTGGTCTCCTCGCCGGTCTAATCTGGTCTTTAAGAAGCCCTACCTTACCATAGCATAGCCAGGATTTTAGGCCTTGATACACAATCTGTGATTCAACTTCGAAGCCTAGGAGCCATCATTCAAAAATCTTACTGTGGTGGGTTTCAAAGATTGATAATGATTTTTTGTACCTGCCTTCTGTAATCAGTCTCTTCGTAGTTACGTGTCAAGTACGCTAAAAATACTGATGAAAGTAGTGAGATTCACAGGCAACATTAAACTGTACTTTTACATTTAAATTTCTGGAAACTTTCTTCTCCTACTTTGCCAAGCTACTTTATATTATGCAAGACCTCTGTGATCCAAGTAAACCAGTTTAATGTGTCCCGTATTTTCTTTAAACTATTCACCCCACATAGGATATTCTACTATTCTTCCCTGTCCCTTCTAATTCTACTCATAATTGAATGTTTAGACTAAATTAAATAAGATACATTCATCACAACCCCCAAAGGGGTGGTATGAACCGTCTCTGGATACCTGGAGTTCTTATTAATCTGGAAAATACTCATGTAGTAGCTTGTTACCTCTTTACTGTTGCCGAAAAATTGTTATTAAATTTTCAGTTGGCTACAGTCTGACACCAGGTTAGATGAGTGAGATTGTGGAGAGCAAAGTTGACTTGACATGGATGTTTCTTTTAGACCCCACACTGTCCCACATATGATAGTCGATCCAAACATATTGTTTAGATTTACTGATCTGTTAATGTATTGTTTAGATTTACTGATCTGTTAATGTCCTATGACTAATGTGGACCCAGAAATTGAAAAGCAATGTTGAAAAGGTACAAAAATGAAAAATTAGGGAAGAAAGAGTTGTTAAAATATTAAAATAAAAACAGATTTGGCATCTGGAAAAAACACAAACTGGAAAAAAATGCTTCTTCAAACATACTTTGCATACTTTGGATTCCTCTGTAAAATGACCTACTTTAAAGTCTTGATTCCAAAATGAGTTTGTTGCAGGAATCAAACACATAATCAGCGACATTAATATGAAATCATTTCTGTTTTCCTTTTTCATATGTCTTTTGGACATCACTATATGTGTATAGCTTATACTGAGAATACAAATATAAATGTGCCACAATGTCTGTTTGCTGTCAGCTCGAAATCTACTGGGTGAGATCCAATTAAATATTATTCAAATTCACTCTACCAACAATTCCATAAATAAAAATGGCCTGTTACACTGCTTTAAGAATTTGTAAATGGTATCAATATATCAATTCTTGACTGATAAAAGACAGATATTGTTTCAGATCTTGCTGCTTTGATGATAACTCTTCTTGGTTTATGAATCTTTGTGCCAAGTTATGTAAAGACCTAAACCTAGAGCTATATATTTACCTATAATGCTAATAGGCAGGAAAAAAAAAAAAAACAAACCTCAGAAACATTGAAACTTGGTGATATCACTTAGCTGCATCTCAAGATGCCACATGCAATTAGTACATATAAACTGCTCATAAATCTACTTAATACAAAAGCTTTCAAGCTAGCCCAGACAAAGACGTGCACTGGAACACACACACACATACACACCCAAACATGCACACAGACATACCTACAAATGGAATTTGACTTGTGAATCTTGTTACAAGGAAGTCAAGCTCCATATTGGAGAAATAAATTTAACACCATCATTGAATAAATGCCAATTGACATTAAAGTTTGCATGAGTTTATGAATTGCCAGCTTTCGTGACATACCTGAAAACTGTAGGGTATATTAAACACAAATCAGCTAGACTTTTGCAACAGGTTTATTTTTTATATTGCAGGATATTTTTATGAAACACAAGGTCTGTACTATATAGACCAAGCCACAAGCGATTATGTGGAAGGGCAGTGATAACATTTAAAAAATTAAAAATTAAACACTGGAAGCTTAAAATAAGTTTCCTAGGCTATGAAATGTAAAAAAACAGTATAGTACTTGTAAGATTATTATAACAACAGAATTATTGGCAATATAAAATCAGAAACACAAAAGGTTATATCTGCAGGTAAGCAAAGGGCATTGGCTTAGGCTTCTGAATAATAACATGGGGTGACTAGACACCAAGACGTGGTCTGCATTGTAGGGAGTCTTTGATCTATCTGGAAAAAAAATCTCACAAGTCGAGCCACATTTAAAATAAACATAGGAACTTTTTGATCTAGATTTTGTCAGGCCACCTATTTTAGGGTGTGCAAAACTGAAGCGACATATGGCATTTTATATCCAGAAGCTGTTAAAACATCACCAGCTGCACTGTACTTACATAATACATTTGCTCTTCAGCTCAGTTTCTGGGTTACATTTTTTTAAAACATCAAGCAGATGTGCCTAAAGAAAACTCTTTTTTATTACCTCTTATCATTAGACATTCTGTAACACTCTACTGATAAACACTGAGTGCTATTGGCTTCCTTCGTTGCTTCTGTACTCACAAGTATTGAGTCAACATATTGTATTCGCATAGATGACTTCCACTATTATGACTTCCAGCTGTGGGCCAGTGGGAGATGATGTGTCATATTGGAAAGGTGATAGAGTAGAGGGTGAATATGGATCCAAATTCTAGTGATCCGCAAGCCCTGGCTGTACTATGTCATTGAGAATGGGCTACTTCACTTTAGTAAGTCTCCTCTACCAGCTGGAGATGGCGAGTCCTATTTCAATGGGTCACTGTGATGATTGGGTCTAATATCTGCTGGGTACATTCTTCTCCAATCCGTTGCCCATGCATGATATTCAAATTCATTTCTTATCAATCGTGAATGTATTGCACCATGCTCATAACAGTAGTAGACTCCAAGGCAATATATTTTTCTCCAAGGAAATAGAATTTTAAAAATCTTCATGTATGAAATTATTAATTAGGAATCTATTATTTATTATTTCCTACAGGAAATCTTTAATGTACTTTAATAGCCAAAACTTTAAAAATCAAGCCAGATATACAATTATGAAGAAAAGAAAAAGAGATTGAGAACTAATTACAAGGATTTTGATATACCAAACAGTTTTCTCTTAAAATATAGTAAATAAGCATTAATCTTACGCTATCCAGGTCTCATCCCATGCCTCAGCTCAGGTCGTCAATATCTCACTGAGAGGTAGCGTTCTATAGTCGAGGATGGGGGGAGAGTTGAACTCTGGTATTTGCCAGTTCTAAGTGGGATTCTGGTGCCACTGCTAGTTGTTAATGGGACCTTGGGTAATAAGTTCCTTAATATTCTGAGGGCTAATTTCCTCATCTGTCAATTGGGAATTCTAATACCTAAGGGTTATTGTGAATTAATGTCTAGAACACTAAGCTCTCGGCAATTATTAGTTATTAGTCTTTTCTGACTTTCACCTATTTTCACAGCGAACCTTGTAAAATAATATGCATATCTAAGCATTTATATTTATAATAGTATAGAATTATTATAAAAATTATCCACTATGCGCTGAGCAAAATGTTTTGTGTTGAAAAACACATAGGAAAAATAACCAAAAAATAAGTCTTATTCTTGAAAAAACTCACAACCCAACTGCAGACGTTGAAAGTCATTAACATGTGTGAGGACGGTGTGGAAAGATTTTACAAAAATAAGGAAATCTATAATACTACTTTACATTGAAAATGAAGCTGGTAGCTGGGCTTGGTGGCTCAGCCTGTAATCCTGCGCCTTTGGGAGGCTGAGGTGCGTGGATTGCCTGAGCCCGCAGGTTCGAGACCCACCTGGGTAACTTGGCGAGACCTCATCTCTACAATAAATCAAAAATTAGCCGGGCGTGGTAGCGCGCGCCTGTAGTTCCAGCTCCTTGGAAGCCTAAGGCGGAAGGATCGCCGGAGTCCAGCGGGTCGAGGCTGCGGTGGCCGGGAGCGGCCACTGCACTCCAGTCTGGGCGACAGCGTGAGACTCCAACTCGGAAAAAAAAAAAAACATTGAAAATAAATCAACCAAAATTACAGCACCTTGTGAGAAACAGTGTTAGCATTTTTATAGAGCCTTCTAACTGAAAAATTCTAATTGGGATCAAATTATATTTATTTTGTAATCCCAATTATATTTATTTTGTAATCTTATTTCCCATGACTTTAAATATATGATCTATATTAATTCTTTTAAATTTACATTCTCAATACGCTACACATGTTTTAGCAGGATCCTATGGGTAATCTGAGGCAATTATGCCATGATGCCTTGTAACCATGTTTTTAAGCTACCGTGTCTCTTGTCAGGGCTATGAACACTGGCGTTCTTTTTCTGACTTCTTTACCCTGTGTTTGTCTAAGTATGATCTTTATGCAGGAGATCAGCCCCATACCAAATATATAGAAACAGAATATCTACTGGCGAAACCTAGGAATCAGTATTTTCAGTAAGAAACTTGGATTATTCTTAGACAGATATTTGTGAACCCATGCATTAGACTAATATCTGTCTTTGGGGTTAAAGGGAAAGGCAGATACATTTAATTACTGTATGCAACTTGTTCTCTGTGATGAGAGCATAGTGTGTTACATAAAAACCCACCATGGGGTGCTTTTTTGGCTTCAAGCATGATTTTAAAATGGTCAAGTATCTTTTTATCATAAAGCCATCTCAAAGGCAAATAAATCTGAGAAGGTTTTGTACCCCGTATCAAAGCACCTTGGAAACCACTTAGAGTCTCCCTGTTCATATTTTTACTGACAGTCTCTTTGGGCAGGCTGCCTAAACAAGAATTAAATAATTATTTGCCAAACATATTCCTAGATTTAAAGACACTTGATTTTTCACTGGTAATTCTTAGGAATGGGAGATGACTGGAAAATAATAGACTTAACCAGTCATTTGTCCTGTATAGTAATTTCTTTTGCTGTTTCAAACAGAAAAAAATAATTTCTTCAAGTTAAATACTAAAAGGTAAGACATACGCTTTAGAATCAAACCTACCTAGTTTTTAATTTTGGCCCTGCCACTTTGTGGCTGTATAATAATGGAAAAATTGCTTAACATCTTTGTGCCTCATTTTCATTTGTAAAATGTGGATAATACTACTTATCCCAGAAGATTGTTGTAATGATGAAAATAGTTAATACATTAAGTAGGGCAGACATGGTGGCTCATGCCTGTAATCCCAGTACTTTGGGAGGCTGAGGTGAGAGAATTGCTTGAGCCCAGGTGTTCGAGACCAGTGTAGGCAACATAGTGAGACCTCATCTCTAAAAAAAACAGAAAAAACACCTCATCAACAAGGGTACCTGCATAATGAACATTTGTCCACCTAACCCTGAATTGTATCCCACATCTTTAATTAAAAAAATTTTTTTTTTAAATTGGCCAGGTGTGGTGGCACACACCTCTGGTCCCAGCTACTCAGAAGGCTGAAGCGGAAGGAGCACCTGAACCCAGGAGGTCAAGGGTGTGATAAGCCATGATTGTGCCACTACACTCCAGCCTAGGCAACAGAGTGAGACCCCCAACTTTAAAAAGAAAAGTACTTAAAGCACATTAAGAAAAGTACTTAAAAGAATCCTGGGCACATATTAAGTATCCAATAAAGTTAGCATATGTATATATTTTTTGTTTGTTTGTTTTGTTTTGTTTTGTTTTTTGGTTCCTTTTGAGACAGGGTCTCACTGTGTTGTCTAGATTGAACTGAAACTTCTGGACTCAAGTGATCATCATGCTTCAGCCACTTGAGTAGCTGGGACTACTGGCTTTATTATTTTTTTTGCATGAATGTACTAAGATAAACATTTTTATCAATAAAGAAAGATAAAGAATGTGTACTTTTGTTCCCTTTTAAAATGATGTTTTTATATAATTAACATTTGTGTAGAAAAAGCCTAGAAAAATGTATAAAAACTATTAAAAGTAAGTATCTCTGACAGGTATATGAGGTAGTTAGGATTACATATGAATTTTTTTCAATATACATTTCTGAATGCCTTAACACATGAAAAAAACATTTTCCAAATGCATATACGTAGTTCTGGTTGTTTTTGTTGTTTGTTTACAAAATGTGTTGTTCTGCTAGATGGTTTTTTTTTTTTTTTTTTTTGGAGTCTCACTCTATCACTCAGGCTGGAGTGCAGTGCAGTGGCATGCTCACAGCCACCCCAGTGGCGACCTGCTGGGCTCAGGCCATCCTTCTGCCTTAGCCTTCCAAGTAGCTGGACCTACAGGTGCACGCTACCACACCTGGCTAATTTTTTGGTTTATTGTAGAGATGAGGTCTCACCAAGTTGCCTAGGCTGTTCTCAAACCCATGGGCTCAGGCAGTCCTCTCACCTTGGCCTCCCAAGATGCTGGAATTACAGACTTGAGCCATTGGGCCCGGCTAGATGGTATTTTAACTTAACTATATATCATGGATATCTCCCCAAGTCAGTAGCTATAGCCCAGTCTTACTTGTTTTAGGTGACGGTTTAGTATTTCATTATCTGTTCTTCAGCCCATGTGTATTTATAGATTTTTTCAATTTTTTTCACTATTACAGTAATACAATAGTAATAGTAGTTCATACTCTTTTTTTGGCGTTTGTATTATTATTTCAATAGGATGCATTTCTGGAAGTGAAATACTAGGTCAAGAAATATGTGCATTAAAAAATTTAATAGATAATACTGAATTGGAATTTTCTACAATGAATGTTTATTAACTTTTGTTGTCAAAATGATTTCAAAATGAAGGAATAAATGCCATAATTGAGTGAGAAAAATAGCATTTAGTATAAAAATAAATGACTTAATTATTATCATTATCTTCTATGAGCACTGTTGTGGAATAATTTCTGATATACCATTTAAATTTTCCATATTCAAAATTTTCTTTGTTCTTTTATAGGAAACTTTCACTATCTACAAACTGCATTGAAAAAATTGCAAACCTGAATGGCTTAAGTAAGTGATTCATAGTAACAGATGGTTCTTAAATTTTCTAGTTATTGGAATAAACATTCCAGAGATACTATATAATTTCATAAGCTAGTACCTGTTTTAACCACTGTAATTGTTAGATAACAGAGAGGATATATAAACCAAAGTTTGATTCTCGGAAGAAAATTAGAAATAGTATGAGACCTGAACATTTATTTTATTTTATTTTTTGAGTCAGAATCTCACTCTGTTGCCCAGGCTGGAGTGCAGTGGCATGCTCACAGCCACCTCAGCCTCGACCTGCTGGACTCAGGTGATCCTTCTGCCTCAGCCTTCCAAGTAGCTGGATCTACAGGCGTGAACCACCGTGCCTGGCTAATTTTTCTTGATTTATTGTAGAGATCTCACCAAGTTGCCCAGGCTGGTCTCGAACTCATTGGCTCAGGCAGTCCTCTTGCCTCTGCCTCCCAAAGTGCTAGGATTATAGGCGTGAGCTACCACGCCTGACCAAGACCTGAACATTTAAAAGACATTTTAAAGCTTTAATAGAATTAGAATTGTGATATCTTAAATAGAATATGAGATTTTTTTTTTGTTCTGTCACCCAGGCTGGAGTACAGTGGCATGATCACGGCTCACCATAGCCTCAACCTCCTGGGCTTAGGCGATCCTTTTGCCTCAGCTTCTTAGGTAGCTGGGACTTCAGGCATGCAGTACCATGTCTGGCTAATTTTTGAGTTTTTATAGAGATGAGGTCTTGCTATGTTACCTAGGCTGATCTTGAACTCCTGGGCTCAAGAAATTCTCCCACCTCCGACTTCCAAAGTTCTGGGATTACAGGCGTGAGCCACTGTGCCCAACCAGATTTTTTATTCTATATTTTTAAATTCAAATTTATCTTGTGTGTATTTCAAATTTGTTATATTTGAAATATAATTCCTTACCCTCCCTGTTTCCCTGTACTTCTTATTCTTGTTAATGACATTGCCACCCTCCCAGTTGCTAAGGCCTCTGACTCCCTGTATTAGTTTTCCTGTGGCTGCTGTCACTCGGTGGCCTAAAACAGCATATGTTTATTCTCTTACAGTTCTGGAGGCCAGAAGTCTAAAATCAGTTTCACTGGGCCAAAATTAAGCCATGCTGCCTCTGGAGGCTCTTTCTTGCCTCTTCCAGCTTCTGGTGGCTGCCACATTTCGTGGCTTGTGATTGCCAAGGAATTCCTTGGCTGTGGCTTGCAGATGGCCGTCTTCTCCCTCTGTCTTTACATGGTCTTTCCTCTGTAATTGTCTGTGTTTTAACTGCCTCTTGTTATAAGGATACTAGTCATATTGGATTAGATGGCCCACCCATGTGATTTACCTTAATTACTGTTTGGGGGGACCCAAATGACCCAATTAGTTACCTTTAAAGACCTTATCTCCAAGTACAGTCACATTCTGAGATACTGGGGGTTAGGACTTAAATATGTGAATTTAGGGGGTGGGGGGAGAATTCAAACCATAACATGGGGTGTTGTTTCAGTAGTTAAACCGTTCTGTGTGAATTAGATCACTCTTAAAATACCTTACTCTTGTAAGAGGATTTAAAATAATTTAATAAATGAAATAAATTAAAACCAAAGTTTTAATATAACACACACACACACATACACACACACGTGTGTCATTTATTGGATTAGACATTTTACTGAATGTTTTGGATAATTATCTCTTTTAATTTTTATATTCGTATAAGAAGTTATATATCCTCATTTTATATATAAGACTGAGATTCCAATTGTTTGCTTCACTAGAGAGTTGGTATTGGAACTCAGTTAATTTGTTTGTGCTCTTACTATTGAACAGTACTGTCCAGCCAACAAAACTATCCGCATTGTCACACTACAGTTGCTATTAGCCACCTACTTATTAAGTATTTGAAATGTGGCTGATGTGACTGAGAAACTGAATTTTTAATTTTATTTAATTTTAATTATTTAAATTAGCTATATGTGGCTAGTGGCTACCATATTAGACAAGAGAGTTATAGAAGTTTAAGTTGTAAAAACTAAATTATAACTTATGTACAAGAGTTTCTTGGAACAGAAATGAAGTTTCCTATGTTTTACTATATATTTTTTAAAAATCTGTAAAAATAGTATATGCACATAGTTTTATTCAAATGGTTCAAAACAGGTTGCAATGAAAAATGTCTTCTTCCAACTACTGCATCTCAATTCCTCCCCAAAGGCAACCATGGTTTCTACTTTCTTTTCTCTCCTCCAGAAATAGCCTGTAGATATAAAAGCAACATTCTTTAAAAAAATACACACAGACAGGGCATGGTACCTCAAGCCTGTAATCCCAACATTTTGAGAGGCTGAGGTGAGGGGATTGCCTGAGCCCACGGGTTCGAGAACAGCCTGGGCAACTTGGCAAGACTCATCTCTGCAATAAATCAAAAAATTAGCCAGGCGTGATAATGCGTGCCTGTAGTTCTGGCTACTTGAAAGGCTGAGGCGGAAGAATCACCAGAGCCCAGCAGGTTGACGCTGGAGTGGCTGTGAGCGTGCTACTATACTCCAGCCTGGGCGACAGTGAGACGCCAACACAAAAAAAAAAAAAAAACAAAAACACAGATTTTTTTTTTTTTTAACAAAGTCACAATCGAATGAATCATTTAAAAGATTGAAAGCAAAGATTTTTTTAAATACTAGGTTTATTTTATTTCTCTTCTAATCTTGTGTGGAGTAAGGTAGATTATCCATAAATATGTGTTTCTATTTTCTACTGTGAATTCTTATACCATGAGAGATTTGAAATATATATGCTCTCTAGCTGGGCATGGTGGCTCACGCTTGTAATCCTAGCACTTTGGGAGGCAGAGGTGAGGGGATTGCCTGAGTCTAGGGGTTCGAAACCAGCCTGGGCAACTTGCTGAGACCTTGTCTCTACAATAAATTAAAAAAAAAATTAGCTGGGTGTGGTAACATGCGCCTGTAGTTCCAGCTACTTGGAAGGCTGAGGCAGAAGGATCGCCTGAGACCAGCAGGTCGAGGCTGTGGTGGCCATGAGCGTGCCACTGCACTTCAGCCTGAGCAACAGAGTGGGACTCCAACTCCAAAAAAAAAAAAAAAAAGAAAAGAAATATATATGCTTCCAAACTTAAAATCTTCTCTACTCTTATTGTATCCTTGTAATATTTTTCTAGCCCACAATTTAAGATCGTGCATTCTAAATAGCTAACCATATTTAACTTAATATTGGTATGATGTGAAATTAGAGTTGTAGTGTTTACCTTAGATGATAGTTCATTGTTATTTTTTACTTTCTTAAACATTTTTGTTGTTGTTGTTGTTTTTCGAGTCAGAGTCTCATTCTGTTGCCTAGGCTGGAGTGCAGTGGCACGATCATGCTACTGCAGCCTCGACCTGCTGGGCTCAGACAATCCTTCCACTTCAGCCTGCCAAGTAGCTGGGACTACAGGTGCATGCCACCATGCCCAGATATTTTTTAAGTTTATCATAGAGACGAGGTCTCACCAAATTGCCCAGGCTGGTTTTGAACCCCTGGGCCCAAGCAAGCCTTTCACCTCCCAAAGAATTGAGATTACAGGTGTGTGCCACTGCACCTGGCTGCTTACCCATTTTTATTAACACAGCCTTACTTTTTTTTTTTTTTTTTTGAGTTGGAGTCTCACTCTGTTGCCCAGGCTAGAATGCTGTGGCACATTCACGGCCACCACAGCCTCGACCTGCTAGACACAGGTGATCAGGTGATCCTTCTGCCTCAGTCTTTCAAGTAGCTGGAACTATAGCATGCGCCACCATGCTTGGCTAATTTTTTGATTTATTGTAGAGACGAGGTCTCGCAGAGTTGCCCAGGCTGGTCTTGAACCTCTGAGCTCAGGTGATCCTCTTTCCTCCGCCTTCCAAAGTGCTGGGATTATAGGTGTGAGCCACTGCGCCCAGCTTAGCACAACCTTTCTTACTCACTATATGAGGATATTTATTATGAAAAGTTTAGTAAAGTTTTATTATACCAGACTTACAATAATGTAAATGTAATGTGTAATATGATTCTCGTTAAAAAATGTTTCTTTTTACTACAGAAAACTTGAGGATATTGTCTTTAGGAAGAAACAACATAAAGAACTTAAATGGACTGGTAGGTTGTTATTTATTACTCAAGAAAAACACATACTTTTTTCTTAGTGTGAAAATAATGCTTATCTGTTGCAAAAACTTTGCAAAGTAGAAAAGAAATGATAAAAAGTATCTGTAAATCACTGACAATTTAAACACTGCAAACATTTTGATTTGCATCTTTTTTGCCTTTTTTTCTATTCTTCAATGGATTTGTAGATAATGAAGCCATACCATACATACTGTTTTATGTCTTCTTTTTCACTTAATTTGTAAAAATAATTTTTTTCCATGTCATTTATTCAGTGTATTTCCTGAATGTATTATTTTAAGCCAGGCACTATTCTGGGTACTAGTGATACAGCAGAATATAATGAACCTATCATTGAACTTACATTATAGTGGAGGAAGATGACTAAAAAAATGGTATAATAATCAGGTGGTGAGGCAGTGGAGAAAAATGAAGCTGAGTAAAAGAGTATGGCATGGCAGGAAGTGAGAGTCTCACCTGTGGAAGTGAGAGTGTGGACTTTAGAGTCCACACTAGAGTGGACCAAGAGACAAGTACCCTAGGCTGAAGGAACAGCAAGTGCAAATGTCTTGAACTGGAGCTGCTGGTTATGCTTAAGTAAGAGCTGGAAGAGTTGGATGAGGGAGGGATAGTGGTCCTCAAAAAAGTTGGAGAGGAAGCCAGGAACCAGGCCATAAAGAGCCTCTAGTCCATAAGATTTTAGATTTTTAATTTTTTCTCACGTGGTTTGCAAAGCCCTTGGAGGTTTTATGTTTGTTTTTGCTTTTGTTTTTGAGACAGCATCTTGCTGTGTTGCCCAGACTGGGGTGCATTAAAAATAATTTTAGATCATACCCATTTTTTCTTTTATGCTTGGTAAGCTGTGATACACCTTTTTAAGGAATAGCATATTATTTTATTTTATTGTTGTACAATAATTTATTTAAACAGTAACTTACTAGTTTGTTTCTAGTTTGTAGTTATGATAAATGCTGTTATGAATCTCTTTTTAGCTGTATTATTGCACACATCTATGAGTAATTCCTTGGATAAATTCCTTGAAATGGAATTCTGGGTCAAAAGGTATGAATTTCTTTTAAGGCTTTTTTGACATATTATCAAGGTGCCCTTTGGAAAGTTTGTAACAGTTTATATTCCCACCAGTAATGTGTGAGGCTTCCCAATTTCCCACACCAACTTTGAGTATTTTAAAAGTTTTAAAGTTTTTGAAATTATATTTTATTTGTATGTTTATTGGCCGTTTGAATTTCCTTCCACAGAAGATGAGATGGAACAATATTGTAAAAGTAGGCAATTTTAGAAAAAATGATGCTAATTTCTTTTGTTCTGTTCCTGAAAAGTCAATTCTTAAATGTTTATTGTTAAATAATTCATATACATCCTGAAATTTTTATGGCTCTGGTCCCCTTTTCTCCCTTCCAGTAAATCTAGCTTGCACTTCATAAAAGCCAGTAGGGATTGAAATTGCAGTGCTTCCCAGCAGTAGCACCCAAGACCCAACAGGCTAAAATGGCCATCCTCCCCACTGCAAAACAGTTGTGACTCCTGACTAGGAGTCATGGGGAGAGGTGCAGTTTTGTAATTATCTTGGATTTATTGCCAATCTCTTAATTATATTTGCATTTCTTCGTGTCTATTTATTGTGTTACTAGTAGATTTATAAAATGTTTGGAAGCTCTTAGGGATCAGATTCTGGAGTTAAATGAAAGAAATTTCCTCACTTTAAAACAATAACCAGATTAATTATTTGCTTTCTACTTAAATATGATGAGTAAAATTCTTAGTGATCTGTAAAAATTTGATATTTTTGATGTTCTAAATAGGTTGGTAAATAAAAGGATATATTACTTGCTTTACATTCTCTGAGCCTTAGATGTTAAACATTTAAAATACGAGGGGGACCCCCCAAAACCCCAGAATTTATTTATAAAAAATTGTGTATGTATTCTTACATATTTAAACTTTAGTCACCTTCAAAATACTCTCCATTTGATGCAATAAACCTATCGAGAGACTTTTTCCACTGTTCAAAACAAACAGTTTTTGAACTCATCAATTTTGATGCCTTTTTAGTGCTTCTGTTATTTTTTTTTTTTCACCTCTTCCACATCAGCAAAACATTTCCCTTTGAGGGTTTTTTTCATCCGGGTAAACAAAGTCGCTTTGGGTGAGATTGGCTTAATAGAGAGGGTGGGGCATGGGAGTCATGCCATTTTTGGTCAAAAACTCCTGAGCACTCAGCACAGTGTGGGCAGGTGTGCTCATAAATCACCCTTCATGAAATGGGTTAAATGCAGTGAAAGAATCTAAAAAAAGAAAAAAGAAAATTCACTGAAGCCGAACACAGCCTCTCACAACAATGCTAGCTGGTACACTGATGCTAATGGGTTCCTAGAACACTTACCTAGCGGGGAAGGCCTGTACTACAAAAGGCCACTTTCCAAAAAAGAATTCTGGGTTTTGGGGGGGGATCTGTCCTCATATAGAAATATTATTCATAACAGGTAAATACTAAATTATAGTACAGAAATTCAGAATTGCTTAAATTTCAGGCTAAATGTTATTTTATTTTATTTTTATTTTTATTTTTTTGAGTTGGAGTCTCACTGTGTCACCCAGACTGGAGTGCAGTGGCACGCTCCCGGCCACCGCAGCCTCAACCTGCTGGGTTCCGGCAATCCTCCCGCCTCAGCCTTCCAAGTAGCTGGAACTACAGGCGCGCACTACCACGCCCGTCTAATTTTGGATTTATTGTAGAGATGAGGGAGGTCTCGCCAAGTTGCCCAGTCGGGTCTTGAACCCGCGGGCTCAGGCAATTCAATCACCTCGGCCTCCCAAAGCGTGGGATTGCAGGCTGAGCCACCGAGCCCGGCTTAAATATTATTTTAAATGATCTATAAAGGAAGAGTTTGCAAATAAATGCAACCCAGAATTTTTAGGATCAATATGGTAGATGCTTGATGTTCCCCCAGATACTTATGGAACCCCAGATTCTCAAGTATTGCTATAGTATGTAATTTCTTCCATGAAATATAATAAATACCTAGAGACCACAAATACACTGTAAATATATGATGAAAGGCAAGTATCTCATTTGGCTGACAGCTGGATGTGGTGACTCATACCTGTATTCCCAGCACTTTGGGAGGCCAAGATGGGAGGATTGCTTGAGGCCAGTTCAGTACCAACCTGGGCAACATAGCAAGACCCCGTCTCTACAAACAATAAAAAATTAGCTATAAGTGGGGGCATCCACCTAGATTCCTAGCTACCTAAGGAGACTGAGGTGGTAGGATTGCTTGAGCCCAGAAGTTTTAGGCTGCAGTGAGTTATGATTGGGCAACTATATTCCAGCCTGGGCAACTGAGCAAGAACATGTCTCAAAAAAAACAAAACAAAAAAAAAGGGGGAGAGAGAGATGCTATCTGAGCGAACCATCACTTGCTTAGCTCTCTTCACTTTTTGTGCACTCCCATCACTCTATCAGCAACACCCAACAGTTGGTTTTCTTTCCAGGATGTATGTGGGCATGTGTGTAGGTTTTACTACTTAAGCACAGACTAAAGAAAAATTAAGGTGCATGGGGATGCAGATGCCGGGCTTCAAATAGGTCCAATGTTAGCTGAATTATTCATCCTGATACATCTGCCTCATATAATGATTTAAATAGATGTCTCAGTAAATTACAAATGATTACTATAATTTGTGAAACATACAATGTTAAATCAAAGCAATAGGACTTATTTAAAACTACTCCAGAAAACTGACTATTAAGGTACATTATAAGCCATTCATATATATGACCTAGCTTTTGCCTTCCTTTCTGATCTAATTTCCTGTGGCTCTTCTCCTAGTTGGTAATCTCTAGCCTTTGGCCCTCTTTCTCTTCCTTGACCATGCCAAATTCATTCCCACTTGAGGACCTTTGTACTTGTTGTTCCCTGTCTTAAAAACTCTGTTACCATGGGTTTCCACACTAAGCTGGGGCCTTCTTAACCTAACATCTCAGCTCAGATGTCACCTCCTCAAAAAAAACAAACTACCCTATATCTAAAACAGCCTGTCAACAGTAACTTACCACTTACATTATAATTTTATTTCATCATCTTACTCATCACTGTCTAAAATTCTTTTGTCCTCTCTCTCTCTCTCTCATACACACACACACACACACACACACACACACACACACACATACACACATACACACACACGTGTCCATACAAATCCTAATGACCATGTCAGTTTTGTTAGTCAGCATTTACAATAATGCTTGATACATATAGTAGGCATTCTGTAAATATTTGTTGAATGACCCAATATTTTTATTACTAATCACACAACTATTACTTAAGTAAAAAATTCTAAAGTAATATGTTTATTATAAAAAAGAAATCAAGCAATTTATAAATATATTATATACACCATAAAAGTGTTTCTTCTTTTTACCAATTCTCCACCAGCTCCATAAGGTAACAAAAATGTTACTGTTTTGTATACTTTAACATTTTTTTCTGTGCACATACAAATAAACAGCTGTGTGTGTGCTTGTGTTTATATATGAAGGGGAACCCCCTAAAAACTAGAATTATCTTTTGGAGGGAGGGCCCTTTATAGTACACTAGGAATTTGTTCCTCCAGATCAAATGGTCAACCAAAGTTTTTATCTGGAGGTTTTAAGAAGGTTGCGTCACGATTTGCAGAAGAAACGTCCTGAGCTGTGGTAAACAGGTGACTGGTTCTTCTACCATGACAATGCACCTGCCTACACTGTGCTGTGAGTTCAGCAGTTTTTGACTAAAATGGCATGAACTCTGTGTCCTACCCTTCCTGTTCACACAACCTCACCCTAAGTGACTCTTTCATTTCTCTGAAATGAAAAAAATCCTCAAGGGGAAATATTTTGCTGATGTGAAAGAGGTGAAATAAAGAAAGGCATCCACATTGATGAGTTCAAAAACTTTTGAGCAGTGGAAAAAGCATCTTGATAGGTGTATTGTATCAAATGGAGAGTACTTGGAGGGCAACTGAAGTTTAAACTTGTAAGAATAAATAAACAATTTTTTATAAATAAATTCTGGGTTTTTGGGGGTCCGCTTCATATGTTAAATTGTTTGTACTGATAATATACAGATAATTTTTTGTAACGTAACTTTTTCATTCAGCAACATCCTTCCATGTCAATACATGCAGATTTAGTGCATTAACAAAATAGCTGTCTAGTTTTCCAAGTATTAGTATACAATAATGTATTTAACTGTTTCTGTACTGTTGGGCATTTAGATTCTTTTTTTTCCATTGGAGGAGAAGTATGGGTATTTATTTTTGCTTTTTTAATTTATTATTTCATGCTGCAGTGAACATCTTTGCACATATATCCCTCAACAGTTATTTGTGTGTTTAATGGAATAGAGTACTAAAAGTAGAAATGCTGAGGATGTTTTTATGCATTTAAAATTTTGAAGCCGGGCTCGGTGGCTCAGCCTGTAATCCCGCGCCTTGGGAGGCTGCGGTGAGTGGATTGCCTGAGCCCGCGGGTTCGAGACCCGCCTGGGCAACTTGGCGAGACCTCATCTCTATAAATAAAAAAAAAACTAGCCGGGTGTGGTAGCGCGCGCCTGTAATTCCGGCTACTCGGAAGGCTGAGGTGGCAGGATCGCCGGAGCCCAACAGGTCGAGGCTGCGGTGGCTGGGAGCGGCCACTGCACTCCAGTCTGGGCGACAGTGATACTCCAACTCAAAAAAAAAATAAAAATAAAAATAAAAATAAAATTTTGATAGGTACCTCAAATTGCTCCCATAATGCTAATTCTACTTCCATCATTGGTATATGGGTTTGGATTATCCCCTCTTCCCTCAACATCATTGAGCATTCTTTACATTTTTAACATTTACCAATATGAAAGGCAAAAATAGAGTCTTGTGGGGATTTTTTTGTTTGTTTTTTAGAGACAGGGTTTCGCTATGTTGCCTAGGCTGGATTCAAACTCCTGGGCTCAAATGACCCTCCTTCTTCAAGCCTGCTGAGTAGCTGGGACTTACAGGCACATGCTACCACTCCCAGCAAGTACTATGTTGTTTTAATTTGTCTTATCTAGTCAGTTGTGACTTTGAACATCTTTTTATGTATTTAGTAGTCATTTATGTTGCTTTTTTTTTTTGTTGGAAATTGACCAAACATTTTTAACCTATTTTTTTCTACTGGTTTTATTTTTTTCCTTATTGAATCCTAGGTACTCCTCAATATTCCTAATAATTATCCATTGTTGACAGTTTTATTACTATTATAGTTGTTGCAGTTGCTATCTGTTAACTATATAGCAGACTCATTGCATGCATTATAGCATTTCCAGCTCACAAGTAGATGTTATGACTCTATTTTAAGGTAAAGAAACTGGGACTCAGATAGTTATGCAAAGTTCCCAAGAATAGCGAACAGGCATTTTTAAACACTGTTGCTGAGACAGGTGTTTTGTCAATAGCTATCCCAATCTTCAGTGCATATTTACTTTGTCACAGCGATTCCGTATCTAGGAGATTTTCATACTCTCATATGTGGACAAAGGTGGTGGAGCAGGTATGTTCATTGCAACATAGCTTGTATGAAAGATTGCAACAATCCAAGTATCTATCAGTAGTGAACTTGTTAAATAAATACTATGCGTTGAGGTAAAACAACAAGGTAGAACTTACCTGTGTATGCTGAAATGGAATAATTTGCAAGATATATTAAGTGGGAGAAAAGTAAAGTGAATATATGTACATATATGCATAGAATATTTCTGGTCATAGTTATTACCTCTGGGGAAGGGAGCTATGAGTATGGGGTGAGAAAGGGACTTTATATTTGTTTCTACTGGCTGATTTTTAACATCTTATATGTATTACTCTTTTCCTTTAAAAACTAATTATTTCCCCCCAAAAAAATACAAACAAAAAATATGTATGCACTCATGTTCAATAGTCAAAAGGCAGAAGCAGCTCAAGTTGTCCATTGACAGATGAATGGACCAACAACAAAAAAAGAAGATAAAAGGATGAAGTAGAGAAGGAGGGCAGGAGGAAAGGGGAGGGAGAGAAGAGGAAGTGGCAGACGATGTGAGTCAACACTGTCAAATCTAGGCAATCTGACTACAGGTCCCATATTGCAATTGAATGCAATTTTCAAAACTATTGAATATATTTTCTCTTAGTTTATCACTTGTCTTTTTACTTTATTCATGGTTGCCATATGGAGTTTTAAAACTTTTATTAGTCAAATATTTATGATTTTGTGTTTGGTCTTTTATATAGAAGGTCCTATTTCTAGGTTATAAAAATAGTCGTGTATATATGACACATATTCTTTATTCATTTATTCATTATTGGACACTTAGGTTGATTCCATATTTTGGCTATTGTGAATAGAACTGCAGTAAACATGGGAGTGCAGGTATCTCTTTGACATACTGATTTTATTTCCTTTGGGTCTATACCCAGTAAAGGGATTGCTGAATCATATAGTGGTTCTATTTTAATTTCTTGGGTAATTGTAATTTTTGTTGCTATGATGAATGAGCTAATTTCTCTCTAACAACTTTCTGTTTATAATATAAAAGCTACCATCTACTAACATACAGTTCTCAAGTGTTTATAAATCACATCTCTTTAAAGACTTTTAAGCAACATTGTGTTATCTGAATTCATTACTTTATACAGGTCAAACAATCATCATCACCATCATCATCATCTATCATTGTATATGGTCTGAAACTGGGAGGTTTTATGATGGTCCGTAAAGCTCTTCCCACTTATTTAACCTCCAACACTATATTATTCACAGAGCAGACACTTTTTGTTTTCAATACTCAAAAAAATCATAAATTTTAATAGTTGAAAGAGACCCGAAAGAACTTCCTGTTCAACTTGCTCGTTTTTCCAACTTTCTTTGTTGTGATAAAATATGCATAACATAAAATTTAACATCAAAACCATGTTTAAGTGTATTAAGTACATTCATATTATTGCACAAACATCATCACCATCCATCTGCATAACTCTCTTCATCTTGCAAAATTGAACATCTATAACCATAAAATAGTAACTTCCCATTGCCTCCTTCCCTAGCCATGGCAACCACTGTTCTATTTTCTTTCTGTATTTATGAATTTAACTAGTCTAAGTACTTCATGTGAGTGGAATCTTACAGTATTTGTCATTTTGTAACTGACTTATTTCACTAAACTTAATGTCCTGAAGGGTCATCCATCATCCATGTTGCAGGATTTTCTTCCTGTTTGACATTAAATGATACTCTGTTATAATATGTGCATACCACGTTTTGTTTGTCCATTCATCTATCAATGGGCAGTTGGGTTGCTTCCACCTTTTGCCTATTATGAATTTGCTGCTCTGGATATGGGTGTACAAATATCCGTTTGACACCCCACTTTCATTTTTTTTGAGTATGTGCCCAGAAGTGGAATTGCTGAATCATATGATAATTCTATTTTAATTTTTTGAGAACTGCCAAATTGTTTCCCATATCAGCTACAGTATTTTGCATTCCACCAACAGTACACAGGTTTCCAGTTTTCTTGCATCCTCACCAATACTTACTATTTTCTGTTATTTTGATAGTCACCGTCCTAATGGGTGTGAGTTGTATCTTATTGTGCCAGTCTCCTCACCTTACAGAGCAAGAAACTGACGAGAGACATTATTTGTTTACATGCAGAAGCAGACCAGTTTGCTGAATGACTCTTCATTCAATGTCTAGTTCTCCAAAGGGATGGCTTATTGAATAGCAGATTTAGCTGAGCTGATTCTTGTGAACTTTGCCAGATTTTGCTCATTGATATTCACAAGATTGCTTCACTAGAATCTTGTCTTTATTACCTACTTACAAATACACATAGGCAATTGGATTGTTTGAGATGGTTTCAACACCTTTTGAAATTTTCTTTAAAGTTTTATTTGGTGTTAATTTTACTTCAACTGTTTCATCCCAGCTGTTGGATTTGTCCATTTCTGTGGTATGTAAGTTTCATATTTTATTTCATTTTATTTATTGGGTTGGAGTCTCACTCTGTTTCCCAGGCTGGAGTGCAGTGGCACCCTCACGGCCACCGCAACCTCAACCTACTGGGCTCAGGCGATCCTTCCATCTCAGCCTTTCAAGTAACTGGAACTACAGGCACACACCACCAGACCCAGCTAATTTTTTTATATATTGTAGAGATGAGATCTCACCAAGTTGCCCAGGCTGGTCTCGAACCCCTACACACAGGCAATCGTCTCACCTCCACCTCCCAAAGTGCAGGAATTACCGGCATGAGCCACTGCACCCATCCAAGTTTCATATTTTAGACTCCAGTCACTTCTCAAATGATTAAAACACATACAAATAATAATCTAATTTGAGCTGGTCAACAAACTCATATATTTAGGGCAGTACAAAAGACAGCGGAATAGATTGAAAATGTTTTGAGGCTGGGCTCAGTGGCTCAGCCTGTAATCCCAGCACTTTGGGAGGCCGAGGCAAGTAGATTGCCTGAGCCTGCAGGTTCCAGACTAGCCCGGCAACTTGGCAAGACCTTGTCTCTACAATAAATCAAAAATTAACTGGGCACAGTAGCGTGCACCTGTAGTTCCGGCTACTTGGAAGGCTGGGGTGGAAGGATCGCTGGAACCCAGTAGGTCAACGCTGGGGTGGCCGTGAGTGTTCCACTGTACTCCAGCCTGGGCAGCAGAGTAAGACTCTAACAAAAAAAAAAAGTTTTGAAATATAGAACTATGCCCAGGACATCCAAAAAAATGTATACATTTATATGTATTTCAGTATATATAAGAAATTCTGGTTCTCCAAAATCATAATCCCAAGTAAAGTCCCAAGTGCACTGAAATTTGGTAGTGGTAAACTGCACCCAGCCGAGTGCAGCGGCTCATGCCTATAATCCCAGCGCTTTGGGAAGCTAAGATGGGAAGATTGCTTGAGCCCAGGAGTTCGAGACCAGCCTAGGCAACATAGCAAGACCTCATCTCTACAAAAAATAAAAAAATTAGCCGAGTGTGATGGTGCATGCCTCTAGTCCCAGCTACTTGGGAGGATGAGCCAGAAAGATTGCCTGGGACCAGAAGGTTTAGACTGCAGTGAGCCAGGATTGTGCCACTGTACTGTAGCCTGGGTGAGAGAGTGAGACCCTGACACACACACACGCACACACACACACACACACACGTGCGCGCGTGCATGGGAAAAAGCTAAACAAACGTAAATACTTCAAATGAGTGAACAGAGACAATTACAAAAGCTATCTTAGCTAAAGGAATTTCTGTTTTATCTTATTCTCATCTATTCTTTCTAAAACAAATTGCTATAATTTTTAAGTAAACATTTTTTTGTCAATCAGTAAAAGAGTAAACTCAGCAAACTGGCAGTTTGGAGGATTGATCAAACTGACTATGTAAAATGGACTGAGTCTTACCTGCATATATAAAATGACATTAAATTAGTGGCAGAACCCAGAATGAAGCTTACATCTTCTGATCAGTAAGGAGTGTTTTTTCCTGTTCATACTTTATAAATTTGAGACATGAGAAGGATGGGGATCCAGGGCAATGAAAATATACCTGTAATCCTTACACATTGGGAGACCAAGGCGGGAGGATTGTTTGAGATCTGGAGTTTGAGTCCAACCTAGGCAACATAGTGAAACCTCGTCTCTACAAAAAATAAAAAAATTAGCCAGGTGTTGTGGTATGTGCCTGTAGTCTCTGCTACTTGGGAGGCTGAGGCCTGAGGGTCGTTTGAGACCAGGAAGTCAAGACTGTGACCTTGCCACTGTACTGCAACTTGGGTGACAGAGTGAGATCTTGACTGTATTCCAACCTGGGCTACAGAGTAAGACTCCAACTCAAAAAAAAAAAAAAAAAAAGCTGGCTTGGTGGCTTATGCCTGTAATCCCAGCACTTTGGAAGGCTGAGGCAGAAGGCTTGCCTGAGCCCAGCAAGTTGAGGCTGCTATGGCCGTGAGCATGCCACTGTACTCCAGCCTGGGTGACAAAGTGAGACTCTAACTCAAAAAAAAAAAAAAAAAATTTGAAGGAAGAAAGAAAAAAAATGAAAGAAAGAAAGAAAAGAAACATATGCAGTAAAGTTAAATGAAGACTGATTTCCCTCCTCGATATATATGATATAGTAATTAACTAAATCCTTTGGGAAAAGATATCAGGATACTAGTTGAGAGGACTTGCTTAAATCACACATTTTTTATATAAGAGTACCAGGACCTATTCTAGATAGATAGATAGATGGGCAAATATGTTATAGTGTAGTAAAATGTTAATAGTAGATGCGGGATGGTAGATATATATAGATGTTTAATATACAGTTCTCTCAACTCTATTATATTTGAACATTTTCATAATAAATGTTGGGGAAAACCATGAATTTTAGACCTAGCTCTATTATTTAATGGTAGTATTTCTTAGAAAAAAAGTCCTTAATCTCGCTTCAGAAATTATATAATCTGCCTTGTCTACTTTAAATGTTGTAAGGACCAAATAATAGAATCTATAGGAATGTATTCTGTACTGTAAGCAAGGTGATAAAATCGTGCTATTTTTTTTCCCTCTTGGTGATCTTGGTAGCTATTCTGAGTACAGTATTACGCTTGATGAGTTTTTGCTTAGTGAAGCTATTGCAGGAGGAAGAGTTAGGTCGGTACGAAGAGGGGAAGAGAATCTTCTACTTCATTCTCTTAATGAGAAAAAAGCCTCCCACATAGCTGTTACCTCTCCTACAATTAGACAGTTGGGGTACTAGTTGTCTTGGAAAGCCATTGTCTATAAAGAAGGAGGCAGAAGGAAAAGGTTAAAAACAAACATGTAAAGCAGAATTCTCTCTCTTTCAGGAAGCAGTAGGGGACACTTTAGAAGAACTGTGGATCTCCTACAATTTTATTGAGAAGTTGAAAGGGATCCATGTAATGAAGAAATTAAAGATTCTCTACATGTCTAATAACCTGGTAAAAGACTGGGGTAAGCTGAGAGTGGCTCTTTGCTAACCTTCTACTTGTTTATAGAAAATAGCCCAGTAGGGAAAAAGATACACATGGGAATATTTATTTCCGAGCTCAGAGAGAAATAGCTATAGGAGTGCCTAAATTTTAAATGCCTAAAATTTATATTTAATTATTTACTTAGGATATTTATTTAGAATGAATATGACTGGATAGGTCTTAGTCCTATTAATCATGAAAAAAATTTAAGTTATTGTTCAAAGGCTGAAGGAATCAATTTACATTTAATTTTTCATGGATAGAAGACTTATTTGATGTCTATATTGCTTTGCTTTTTATTGTATGTTACTCATTGAGTTATATGCCATGAGCTTTGTAAGACTCTTTTTTCCCCCCGAGTTTTCTTATTTTATTTATTATAGAGATGTGGGTTACAAATGAGGGTTAACTACAGAAGTAGGGTGCATGCAGGTGAAGTTTGGGCTTCTAATGGGCCCTCACTCACCCTGATTGTAGACCAGGTACCCTTTGTATTGCCACCTGCCCCTGCCCTCCTCTCTCCCTCCCTTCCCTAGCAGTGCCCAGTGCCTGCCTCCCTTGTGCTAACGTGACTAATGTTTAGGGCCCACTTATAAGTGAGAACATGGGTATTCAGTTCTTCGTTTCTGTGATAGTTGATGCCAGGCTTTTGAGATACATAATAGTTGAATAGGACACTATTGCTGCCCTCAAGGAGTTCACAGCTTAGTGGGAAAAATTGGTTTACAAGCTAGTAATTATAAAACTGGATGATAAGTTCTGCATTGGGGATTCGAATGAGTTTTTTCAAGGAGTCACAGATGAGGGAATGGGTAGAGACAAGATAACTTAGTTCAGCCTGCACTGAGCAGCACAGCGTGGAGAAGACCTGTCGCTGGCGCCCGACTTGTTCCTTTTGACTGGGAACCTCATCTCCTCTTACTCCATCCTTAGGCTAGCAGCTAAGGCAGAATGTCTTCCTGGAATGACTTCAGTTATAACTTCCCTAACTTCCTTCAACGTCTTAAATAACTAATTGTCCTGAATTGTCACAGACTGAGGGTTAGTTGTGCTAGAATTTAATCCCCCAAATTGTCACAGTAAAACGTGCCATTTTAATATGGAAAATACTCTTTGAACTTGTAGCTGAATTTGTGAAGCTGGCAGAGCTGCCTTGCCTGGAGGACCTGGTGTTTGTAGGCAATCCCTTGGAAGAGAAACATTCTGCTGAGAGCAACTGGATTGAAGAGGCAACCAAGAGAGTGCCCAAACTGAAAAAGCTGGATGGTGAGTGACTCTAAACTGGCCTGGAAGCTTAGGTTTTCTAGGTATAAAAATTGAATTTGTGGCATGGAATCATGAAGAGGAGAAAAACTAAATAAAATGACTGTTTCTAATCTTAGCGGCCATTTCTGACCATACGAAATTTAATTGTCCAGGTTTGGGCCAGGGTGGGATGAAAAACTCCTAGGATATTTAGACTGGTACAAGACCAGTCCTAATCGAAAGTTTGTAAGAAAGCTAGGCCTTATAAATATTTGTGTGGCCAGTTGTGGTGGTACATACCAGTTGCATGATAAGCAGGAGGATTGCATGAACCCAGGAGTTTGAGTCTAGCCTGTACAACATAGCAAGACCCCATTTTGAAAAACAAAACAAAACAAAAAAACTTAAAAATATATGTATATGTAGGGATTGCTTGCCATCCACAATAAGTTGAGATGTCTGTTGAAGCACAGCCCAATGTGTAACAGCACTAGTTTCTAAACTTTTTCTTTCATTCATTCATCTATTCAACAAATACTTAGTAAGCAACTACTTATTATACTTGGCATGCCACTGAAGATAAAAAATGGTGATTAGAAGCCGGGCTCGGTGGCTCAGCCTGTAATTCCGTGCCTTGGGAGGCTGAGGTGAGTGGATTGCCTGAGCCCGTGGGTTCGAGACCCGCCTGGGCAACTTGGCGAGACCTCATCTCTACAATAAATCAAAAATCAGCTGGGCGTGGTAGCACGCGCCTGTAATTCCGGCTACTCGGAATGCTGAGGCGGAAGGATCACTGGAGCCCAGCAGGTCGAGGCTGCGGTGACCAGGAGCAGCCACTGTACTCCAGTCTGGATGACAGAGTAAGACTCCAACTCAAAAAAAAAAAAAAAAAAAAAGATGATTAGAATAGTGTTTGTCACCAAGAAGATTATAATCCTATTGGGGGGGGATAAAAAATATAACAACTAACTACACAATATCCTCCTAAAAATATCTTTCTAGTCTGGGAAGAATCACTATCCCCCTCCTCCACATCATTATGTGTCTTCTCACAAACCATGTCTTTTTAGTAGTCTTCATATGTTTTTCATAGACAAAAGCCAATAAGTGTTAACGTTCAGTTTCTGTTTTCCATACTGAAGCAGTGTTGCACAGAGGATACAATTTGTGACTCCTAGTTGCAAATTGTATATTCTTGAAGCTGGATATGGTAGTGCACACGTATAGTCCCAGTTACTTGGGAGGCTGAGGCAGGAGGATCCCTTAAGCCCAGGAGTTTGAGACCAGTCTGAGCAACATAGTGAGACCTCATCTTTGAAAAAAAAAAAGAATTATGTATTTATTATTTCCTGACATAAATTTCCTGCTGATAGGTTGACTTAAAGCTGGAATTATTCAGGGTTTGGTGCTGAGCCTTCCTCCTTTCTCATTCTGCCCTCAGTCACAAAGAGGTCACATATTCAAGCAACAAGAGAGAAAGATCCTACCTTCCTGACAGCACAGAGTTGCATGATTATCTACTACTTACTTAGACTTTTATATAAAAGAAAAATAAACTTCTAGCTCATTTAAGCCAGTTTAAAAAAGCAAGCAAGCAAGCTGGGCTTATCTTCAAGTCATAAACGTATTATTTTGCAGAATAATTAGACATAAATGGTAAGCAGTTGCTTAAGAGTTGGATTGAAATAATGGTGTTCTTGCTCATTTTCTCTCCTCCACAATCATTTTTAGTTTCCCAATATGTGAGGTCAGTGTCAGTGTCAGTAGATATCCCTGACGGTCAAGTCCCAGCTCTACCACTTAATAGCTTTGATGACATTGTGCTAATTAATTAATCTCACCAAACCTTGTTTGTTTGTTATCTTTAAAACTGGAGATGATAATAGTACCATTAATAACCCTTTTAGAGCAGATATCAGTGTCGTTATAAGGGTTAAATGAAATCTATGTGAAACATTGAGTATGTTGAGAGAATCTCTTAAGCATTGTGCTTAGCACAGAGTACGTGTTCAGAAATAATTATTGTTATTATCATTTTAGAAGATTTTAATAACTCAAAACTCAAATGTTTAAGAAATATTTCAATATAAATTTATAAATATAAAATATTTATATAAAATATATTTATAAAATGTTAAAATTTATAATTAAATAACATTATAAATTTATAATAAGATTTATAAATCAACCTCATTTTGACTTTGAATATTATTTCCCTAGTTCATTTCAACTGGGCTGTTAAGAAATTTAGTCTGTGGCCGGGCTGGGTGGCTCAGCCTGAAATCCTATCACTTTGGGAGGCCAAGGCGAGTGGATTGCCTGAGCCCATGGGTTCGAGTCTAGCCCAGGAAACTTGGCGAGACCTTGTCTCTACAATAAATAAAAAAAAAAAAATTAGCCAGGTGTGGTAGCATGCGGCTGTAGTTCCGGTTACTTGGAAGGCTGAGGCAGAAGGATCGCCGGAGCCCAGCAGGTTGGCACTGGGGTGGCCGAGAGTGTGCCACTGCACTCCATCCTGGGCCACAGAGTGAGGCTCCAACTCAAAAAAAAAAAAAGAAATTTAGTCTGTTATGCCTAAATTCTTCCCTAGGATTATGCCACCTATTTTAACGCCTATTTTTGCTTCTCTTCGTTGCTTATAACTGAGAGATCTTAAAAAGCAAAATAAAAAGACAGACAATACCAAATGCTAGTGAGAAGGTGGATCAACTCTCATACCCAGAGGCAGGATGGTGCATAATAACTTTGTATAGCCACTTTGGAAGATGATCATTATCTGTGAAAGTGCTACATGACATCCCTTATGATGCAGCAGTTTCCTTCCTAGCTATATACCCAGAAGAAAAGAGTGTGTTTACCAAAAGACATGTATGAAAACGTTCATTATAGCACATTTTAATATCTACAAGTTGGAAGCAACCCAAAGGCCAACAATAGAATAGATAAATAAACTGTGGCATAGTCAGACAGTGGAATATTAAACAGCAATACAGGTGAATGAACTGTAACTTTATACAACATAGACGAATCATAAAAGGATAATGTTGAGTAAAAAAAACCAGACACAGAGTGCATACTGTATCATTTCATTTTTGTCAATTATAAAAACAGGTTAAAATGGTCTATGACATTAGACATTAGATTATAACTTTTGAAGGGTAATGACTGGCAGTAGGCCTGCAGCAGTTTTGGGGGTTCTGATAATGTTTTCCTTCCTTCAATTTGGATCCTGGTTACTAGATGCATTTACTTTATGAATATTTATTGATCTTTACAGTTATAATTTCACACTTTATATGTTCTATCTCAATAAAAAGTTCACTGTCTTAACAAACAGATGCTATGGGGAATATAGAGAGGTAAAAAGCATGCTCACTGCTATGAAGAACATAAATGTACATCTTGGAAGGCATCACAGAGGAAGAGACACTGGAGTTGGATCTTAATTAGGGGTAGGGTTTAGACGGGAGGAGAGCTGTGTGTGGAGGTCATTCCAAAATGAAAGAACTTTAAGCTGGGCATGGTGGTGCACAACTGTAGTTCAGATTGAGGAGAGTTTGAGTCCAGCCTGGGCAACATAGCAAGACCCTGTCTCTTAAAAATAATAATAATAAAAAGAGAAGGAACTTTGTTAACCAAGAATACAGAGGTAAAAGTGTGCAGGATGAATTTGGGAGGCAGCGAGTTGACCAGGTTAGCTGGAATGCAGGGTGAATGGCTGAAGAGTTGAAACTGCAGCTAGGGTCACATTGTGGCTTCAAATGCTGAGCTCAGAAACAGGTGGCCCTTGGCCCAGCAAGAGCCCACAGATATGTTTTTTTTTTTTTTTCTGTAGTGATTCTTACAGTTTGTGACTTACAATTGTTGTCTTATGCGAAACCCCTCAACTGTTGAACATTCAGCATTCATTCAGTGTGCATTCAGTGTTACAGTGTTTAACAATTGAGGGAGTTCAGATTTCTGGCAATACTGGGATTACATATTTTATAGTGAAAAATGAAGAATCTTTTTTGTGCTAAACATAGAAAGTTTTTAATGTGTAAAGGGCTTACTTTACTTTCCTGCCTGGCACTAGTGGGCAATTTTATTTGCAACTCTGCATCTGGGGAGCTGAATGTTGATGACTATTAATACTAACTAGTTAAAAATTCTCCAGAGAGGCTTTTTAGAGAATTTGAAATTAAAGAGATTATTTTATAAAATTATTTTTATTATGGTAACACTTTACAGTATCTCTATGCTTCTCAGGTTAATGGGAAAATATTTTCACCTAGAATTTTAACAATCTGTTAAGAATGACCAGTAATAATTTTATTTTTTATTTTAGGTACTCCAGTAATTAAAGAAGATGAGGAAGAAGAAAACTAACACCATATTTTCCATTTTGTGTTAACTTATTTAAATGTCATAAGAACAGTAGATAAGTTTTATATAATTGTCTATTTTAAAGATTCTGTGTGGGGCAAAAGTTTCTTAAGATAAAGTAAATCTCTCATTCTCATCTTTTTTCTCTTAACCTGTTCAGTGTTTCTCCCCAAAGCTGTTAACACTAACTTTGTATATTCTGTTCCTCTTTTTAGAAACTGCAAATTTTCCACTTTTATCTTCTCATTTATATACTGCATGGCCCCTTGAACTGAAAACTTTATAGACCAGTCATTTTTAACAACAAAGGAACACATGGTTTTTATTCATTTTGCTCTTTTTTTTTAGATTAGGCATTTTAAAAGATATACTTTTGAATCTGTAGAACATATTTTCTGAAGGTCCATCTTCTTACAACTCAGAAGCACAAACACATCATGCCTTTGGTTCAGAAGGCAGCATGATGATGGGTAGTTACTCTTACAAATACAGCAACCCGAGAACCAAGACTCCAAAGTTCAATTGAAAAAGCTGTGGTGAAAAAAGGAAAAAGTAATATCTTGGAGGCCTTTTAGCCTATATTATATTTAATGATTTGTTTTGCCAAAAATGTGTGCATTGTCAACTGGAATTTAGGTTGTGTTTACATGCGTAGCCCCTTGAGTCATGGTGTAGTCAGTCATTCTGTGATCCAGGTCAGTGGTTTAAATTACTGTTGTGATCAATCATTTGACCAGTAATGTGGCCAAGTTACTTTTGTGGACCTGGCCATAAGCACACTTTTTGGTTTTATAGTTCCTTATATATTGAAAGCATTAGTTGTTGTTGAATTTCTAGCCTAAATGTTGGCCATTGATATATGTCAAAATTTGCCCTAGAGATTTGATCTGGTGACCCTCATTGTTGGGAAAAGTGATTGTTATGGTTGTAAGTACAGATTTAAGGATTGAATTTGGTACCTTTTAATAAGTGGAACTTGAGTATTTCAAAATATATTTTTCCAGAAGTTCTGAGTTAAACAGCTTTTAAAATGTAGGATGTAAGTGGTTGTGGAAGGGAGAAGAGATGTTTCATTATGGGATCCCAGGCAAATGCAGTGTCTTTGAGGATTGCCTCCTTTGTGAAGCATCCTCAAAACTGCAAAGCAATAGTTAGATGCAGAGATTAGAATTTATCATGTAAAAAAAATTCTTTCAGGAAAATGTAAGACATTATAGTCAGTAACAAGATGAAATCCATAGGAGGCCAAGGCTGAATCACTAACAGACCACAGAAGTCAGGGGCCTCTGCCAAATTGTGCCTAAGTCCCTCAATCAGAGACGATTGGTTCTTGTTTCCTAGTCTACTTGTGTGACTTTACTTGTGTGATTTTACTTGCATAAAACCACAGTGAAAGAAGAGAGCTTCATTTTGTTAAAAAGTGGTTGCCTACGTTTCAGAAGTTTTCAGCTATTGTTTAAGTAGGAATTACTTGATTTCTCTGAGTCACTCTGATCAAAAGGGACCACCGCTTTGACAATCAACTCTAAATACAAAAAGAAGAAAACTTGGTCTGACACCTTTTAGCCTCCTTGTATCTCTTCCTTTCAATCTGTTAGGAAGAAACCTTGACTCTGCTCTGGCTGACTTACATTTTCACAGCCTTTGGTCACTTCTTTTGTGAGGGCAGTGAGCCTTCCTTCTTGGTGATGTTTATGGTCCATAGGCTGAGGGGGAGGATGATCTTCTTTATTTACAGTTTGCACCTGGCAGGCAAGCTTGAAGCCATATCACTATGTATGAGTGTATTTTCTAAAAGTTACCCTTGAAGAAAATACGATAGGACATGGATGGCTTCATACTGAATTCATTGACAGTTTGGTGTTTGGTTTTTCTGAATTTTGTAATATAGAAACTAATTTTCTCTTTATCTCCTTGTTCATGTCTTTTAATTAATTAATGGTAGTTCTCAGAGACATGTAAGTTATTTTTCTGTATCCATTTCACACAAAATTTACATTCAGTACTACTCAACAGATAATTTGAATGATTTCTATGCATCCTTGTTCATGAAACTAAAGCGACAGTCCATGCTGTTAGAAATGGACAAGTAGGGTGTATAAGGAAGTTCAGGATATGCTCTCAAATTATTCCTTACATTATCCTTCACTGCTGCAAATGTAGCTGTGATATTAAATACCTTTGGCTCATGCCTCTTGGATTAGATATTTGACCTAATTGGAATGGATTCTCTCTGTGCTTCTGGTTTAAAACATTAAGCCATTTTAGGGGATCGTTTAAATTTCTTCTGTTCTCATAAAGGATGGTAGAGCTCTGGAATCAGTCAAACATTTTAATTTTTCATGGCAAATTTTCTTTTAGTCCACCAAGAAACTTAACTTTTCTGTGCTCCCTAACTCTAAGCTTGTGGCCATATTACATAGACCTTGAAAGGTTTCTGTGTTGTCTTTTAATAGGAGTTTGTTCCTTTCAACCAGAGGTTCTCAACTTTGGCACTATTACCATTTTGGGTTGAGTAATTTGTTGAGGGGCTGCTCTGTGTGCTGTAGGATATTTAGCAGCAGCCCTAGCCTCTGCCCTCTATATTCCAGTAGAATCCCCTCCCTATTTATGACAACAAGAGGTGTCTCCAGACATTGCCATCTGCCCCCTGGAGCAGGAGGGTGGGAACAAATTCTCCCTAATGTTCCTCTCCTTCAGGGTCCATTTATTTTCATTTGGTAGCCAAGTGCCATTTGAGTTGTTGTATGAGAGAAGGTGAGTATTTAATAATCGTGGATGGAAGTAAATAGTCACTGGTGTTTCTCTTTTTTGTAATGCTCGCTTTCATAATTTTCACATATTAGAAACTCGGGGCTAGAAGATTCAGCTCATCTTTTTTCAGTAGGGTCTCAGCTTTTATTTCTTAACATTCTTGTTTATCTTAAGACAGTGATTATTAACCTACCTCTCTGTAACCATCACAGAATCCAACTCTATGATAGATTTTGCTTTGTTTTTAAAGTTTAATATTTTGAGTGCATTTTAGAAATTATTTTATCATTATCATTCATTGTCTTATAATGCACAGAATTTTGCAGATTGTGGCAGTCATTAAGTACAGAAAAATTTTGTGTAAAGTTTGATAATCACACAGGAAAGTTAGCTGGGGTAGACATCAATTTTGAGTGTGATCAGAAGAATGTCTGCTCATGAAAATTGGTCAATAACTTGCTATGGTTACTGGATCCATTCCACACATAGAGGTGGCATAAAGTACCCAAATGTCGTGGTTCTTGTGTGGAAAGAGAAATTTCGACTTGAATAGGTGCTTCTTTTGATACCTTTTAACAGTGTTGTGAAGCAGAATTAGGAGGAATGAGACATGAATCTTGACTGTGGACTCATTCTCAGAATCGGTGATGTGTAAAGTTGGAATCTTTCACCTGGGTTTTTCTTAGGGCTGAATGGGAAAGGTTGGAGTTAATCATTAACTTACAAACATTTGGGGGAAGTGTCAAAGCATCCATCATGAGTAGTATGTGTCTGACCACATCAGACCATCAGTTCCCTAAGACCTTACACATTGTAAATGCTGGTAAAGGGAGAAAACTGCTAAGCTACATGTTATCCTCTACTAGAAGGTCCTTCCTGTGGCACAACTTTTCTTTATTTGGGCTGTTTAATGTGTCTGTAAATAATGAAATATAAAAAGATTTGTAGCAGAGCTGCTGCTTCTTCTGACACAGCTAACTTGACTGCATTCCTTTGTCTTTGCTCCAGTGTTCATAAAGTTTTCTTTTTGTAAGCCACAAAACAGGTGGAATGTTAAAAATCAAGGGTTGTGTTTAAAAATCACTCAACTTTTAGAAATACCATATATACATATCTGTATTCCTGCCTTTTTATAAATTAGTGACTGCAAAGGAAAAAAACTGGAAGGAAAAACTAGACTGAGTCTTGCCTTTCTCTGACCTAAGATAAATTGGTAAAACTTTTCACTTGGAGAAATCATAGTTGGATTCTAGTTAATTTTTCATAATGCGCAGGTTAGAGGAGAACCAGCCAACCAAATTATGATCTAGCAAATTTAACACGGGGATAGGGGAGAGTAAACTATTTTTCAGTAGATTTGCACTTTAAAATGATGAACTGTATATTAGTGAAAAATACTTCCAAAGGGCAGACGGGGAAATACCTAGTCTGCACGTGGGTGTTAGAGAATCAGCCCTCGCCCTTGTCGTTCGAAGCCCACATAAGCAGTTGCTATCTTTCGACCCAGAGTCAGGATTTCCCTTCTTCCCTACTTGGGTTGTCTTCCATGTCTGCTGCTTCCAAGATCGTCCCTGTGGGGGATGTGTCAGGTAGTTCTCAGAATAGAGACGTTGTGAGTTGTCTTTTCCACATGTAGACTCGAAATTAATTTAGATGTTAGCTAAGTTAAGTTGTGGCTTACATTAAATTGGTGAGAAGCTCTTTGCTTCTTTGATCAGTAGGTACCTGCCTCTGAGGTACTGTTGCCAGAGGGATCATCCCTATCAGAAGGCTGGCGAGTTGGAAGCTGGAGAGAAGATACACATAGCCAGATGGTCAGTTGTGGTTATGAGCATCGTTCCTTGGCTTCTGGAACCAACTCCATTCTGAGGAACACTTTAACACCTATTAATACTTTATTACCAATCTTTTATACACAGGAATTTTGTAGCATGACTTTATGACTAAATTTATTGTGTTAAGTTATTTAGAGAAATGTTGAGTTTCTAGATGTTATTTTGTGAGATGTGTTTTTAAATAGTAATAAATTGTGTTATTTTATAAAAACAGGAATTCTTATCTTTTTTGGTTATATGATAAATTAGTTTTAGCTAATATAGAGCACCTATGTAGACTTCCAGTGATATTCTATTCCTAAAAAATTCAGCCTTTGGATAACATTCCATGCAGCTTGTGTGTGTGTGTGTGTGTGTGTGTGTGTGTGTGTGTGTGTGTGTGTGTGTGAGAGAGAGAGAGAGAGAGAGAGAGAGAGAGAGAGAGAGAGAGAAACAGACTCATTTCTTTAGTTAATTTTTTTAATAGCTCACTACCAATGATAATGTCTCTCAAGTTTGTAAATCTCCCTCAGAAGTTCTCTGGGCACTATTCCAAATTATTAGGCTCCTGGGGAGAGTACTTCCAGGGACAGCAAGATAATGGTGCACTTGACCATTCCTAGTTCTCACCTCTCTTCCAGAAGTGCCCAATGTAAAGGTTAGCTGATGAGCCCTCGAATTGAGAAACAGAGGTCATTGCTGCCATGTTTCCTAAGCTTTGGTCCCCTCTCCTACCTTGGAGAGGTGAATCTTCTCTCTCTCTCTCTCTCTCTCTCTCTCATTTACTTTCTAAAAAACTATATTTTCTAATCAAACTTCTGTGCAATTCTTTGCATCTCTCATGCAGTACTGGATCACACCAGACACCCACACCACTTGGTGGGCCTGACCTAATAATAATAATAATAATAATGATAATAATAATAATAATCTGGGTGTAGTAGCACACTCCTGCAGTCCCAGCTATTCAGGAGGCCGAGGTAGAAGTATCACCTGAGCCTGGAAGGTTGAGGCTTTGGTGAGCTGTTACTGTGCTACTGCACTCCAGCCTGGTTGACAGAGTGAGACCCCGACTTAAAAAAAAAAGCTGAAAGTGTCTCAGTAAGCAACCTGATTGGTAAACTGGTGCAAACTGCATTTCATATGCAGACAGCAACCATCACTTGTAGTTCTTCTCTCTCAACTTAGCATGGAGTTCCCCAAAATTCAGAAGCCAAAGGTTCCTAGTTCTGGGACCTCTTCCTTTTGTATCAGTGGAAGCCCAGTATGCATGACTCCTTTGGGAAAAAAGTCAGTAACTATTGCAGCCAGAAAGGGGAATCTATTGGATTAAATATACTTTAAGACAGCTATTTTCTATAATTATCTACAAGGGTCTAAATATTATGAGACCTCAATTTGAGAAATGTTTACAGGTAGTTTAAAATTATAACCAATCTGCTTTGGACTTCACTTATTTAAAAAAAACAGAAAAAAAACCCAAATAATAACCCAGCCATATTAGTAATGTTACACATTTTGCCAGCACATATTCTGTGCTATCAGCCAAAATGTATTTTGGTCACAAAGCAGGGCTGTAGTACAGTTTTTACTTCTTATCCCACAGTTGTTTGATTATGAGGATACATTTCTTGCTCTGGTCATCACTTAAAAAGCATACGGATTACCAGGCTTGGTGGCTAATCTCACAGGCTAACCCCTGTAATCCCAGATACTCGGGAGGCTGAGGGGGAAGGATGGCTTAAGCCCAGGACTTCGAGATCAGCCTGGGCAACATGACGAAATCCCATCTCTACCAAAAAAACTTAGCTGGTTGTTGTGGTGTACATCTTTTGTCTTAGCTACTTAGGAGGCTGAGAGGGAAGGATCATTTGAGTCCAGGAATTTGAGGCTGCAGTGAGGTATGATTGTACCACTACATTCCATCCTGGGTGAGGAGAGTGAAACCCTGTCTCTGAAAAAAAAAAACCCCAACAAAAACCAGATGTCAATTTCTAAGCCTATAAAGAGAAAGCCTTAATTCATATCATAAATAGTTCATAGTTAACTTTAGTTCATTGTTTCCTAGAACAAAGGATGGATAGCTAGGATCCTGACACTGTGTTATGTCATAAATATGTATGGCATTAAATACATGTGCATGTAGATGTGTATAGTTGTTATGTATAAATACATGAAATAGGAAGTCAGAATCCTAGGTGGTGATGTCTCCTAGGATGCAGTCAACTCTGCAGCTATAAATAGAAGGTACATCCTTACATGTGGACTATAGAAGGGTGTTCATAACATACTGGGCAAAAAACACGAAGACCCCCTATTAGGTTTTAAAAATGTGGTATGTGGCAGCCATTTTGACTTCCTGATCTTAGGCTCTGAATGGCTGCTGTCTTTGGTCTATTCTGTGCCATTACGTCCTTCCTCACGCACTGCTGCTGCGGGATGTGCAGGCTCTGCCCAGCAACTCCCCGTGCCACGTGCCTAGGTTCATTCCAAGCCGCCGCGGGAGACATGGATGGGGCCGTGGATGTTGCCATTGGGATCATCTCCTGTTCCAGCTGTCACGCCTGGTCCTGTCGCACCTGGAGAGCTAGAAGTGGAATGAAGGGCGTGTCCTCCCTTGTGCTATGACATGACCACCCTGTAGGCCCATCCTGATCATGTTGTCTGTGAACATTCCTGGCCAGCCTTCCCCGTATCACATCGTTCGATTCGTCACCTCTTCATGACCCTTCAATGTCTCCATGGTGACACTCTGGGAAAACAAACACTGGCCCTGTTCGGTGGGGTCCCCCTAAAATAAAGTCTACTTAAACCTTTAAAAACAAAGATGTAGCACGTGTGTGGAGTGTGTACATACACAAGGTGGCTGGCTGGTGTTTGGTGGTGGTGGGAGGTGCCTATGTGTGGGGAGAAATGAGAATGTACATGGGGGTGGGGGACTGGCTAGGGCACATGTAGTGGGAGGATGGAGTGTGTTTATGATGGAATCTTGAGGAGGTGAGCAAATGTGAGGATGCAACAGGTGGGGTGTGGGCCAATGGGAAGGGGTGGGGAGCTGTGTGAGTCTGGGGCTAGAGAATAGCCCATGGCAAGTGCTTGGTGGCGGGGGGCAGTGAAGACATGCTCACCTTCTGGGGAGGGAGGCAAGTATGTGGATATGTGTTTGTGAGGAGGAAAGGCAGGAATAAACATATAGGAAGCAAAGACAGTGAGTGGACAGAAAAAACAGGAGGAATAAATATCATTAGCCTTTATAAATTCTGTACTATATAACCATTACATGAGTCAGCTATAATTTAAAAACCTTATTACTGGGCTCCGTGGCTCAGCCTGTAATCCCAGCACTTTGGGAAGCCAAGGCGAGTGAATTGCCTGAGCCTGAGGGTTCAAGACCAGCCCAGGCAACTTGGTGAAACCTCGTCTCCACAATAAATCGAAAATTAGCCAGGCGTGGTAGCGTGCACCTGTAGCACCGGCTGCTTGGAAGGCTGAGGTGGGAGGATCACGTGCCCAGTAGGTCAACGCCCAGGTGGCCAGGAGTGTGCCACTGCACTCCAGCCTGGGCAACAGAGTGAGACTCCAACTCTCAAAACACCTTATTACATAAAAGCCCACTGAACACTTAACGTTCATGTAATCACTTCTGGATTTACTAAGGCTCTCAAAAGGTAGACCTCTTCAGTACTGAATCTTTGCAGCAAAATAAATGTTTTAAAGGTATATTTCCCTTTAAGCATTTCCTGGCTGCTGTAAAAATTCACTTTACACAAGTGTGATGAGAGTGGTTATTTCCTCAGTGAAACATATTTTTAACTGAAAGGTGATTACTATTTTTTTTTAAAGCAGCGTTTATTGAGAAGACAAAACAGCTCCCACAATAGGAGGGGACCTGAAGGGTTTGCCCTTATTTACTTCTTAAGGGAAGGTCAGTCCTCAGGCGCCAGCCAGTCCCTCCCTAACCCCCAGCATCTGAAAAATGATTTTAAAAATGATTTTAAAAGAGCATGAAGGCCAGGTATGGTGGCATATTCCTGTATTCCCAGCTACTCAGGAGGACAGCGCCACTGCACTCCAGCCTGGATGAGAGAGAGACCTGTCTCGGAAGAAAAAGGAAATAAAATATTGGCAGATAACTTCCTGGATTCCATTTCAAGATTTTCTAAAATTTTATGTTAGCATTTTACTTACATGTATGTTTAATCTTCTAACATTTGCCTTAAAGAAAACACGTAAAGCTTGAATGCATTAAAAGGTATTGCAAATTTTGTTTGCACCATTGCACTCCAACCTGGGCGATGGAGCAAGACTGTCGTCATTAAAAAAAAAAAAATTTTATGTATGTATATATAAAAATCCACATAGTACCATATAAAACTTATAAGTAAAATAAATGAGTTGATTCAATGGAGAAAAGTCTTCATAAGAAAAAAGGATAGGGTTTCATTACACTGAATATTTTTATACGTATCAAAAAAACAACAAGAAAATAGAATTTTTAAAATATTTTTATTGGTATATTTGATAACATCAACTTTAGAACACTTAGAATCAGCATGAACAAGAACTATTCTATGACAATTTGAAATGGGGGAATGGAGTATTGTAACTGGTTCATACCAAACCCCCCATGCGACTGACAGCTGTTATTTTATACACAGAAAAACTGGTTTACACAGCTCCACAATTGCAATATTTTTCCGACACCCTGTTTTGTAGTCTCAATATTTTTTAATTAAACCAATCCACATATTTAAAGATGAAAAAGTTTGCACTGTCAAACTGAGTAACTAACATCTAATAAATTCACATTTCTTTCCATTAATATAATAAACCAGAAACAATTTACAGTAAACAAAAACTCTTCACAATATTAGTAACAATCACAACAGTTCACATTTTTACTGAACATTTCTTGTGCGTCAGACCCCGCAGTAAGCATCTGAACATGCAATTTCACACGTAATTATCTAGATGGGAAGCGACACAGGTTCACGTGTTTGTCACTCGTGATTGATGCTGATGACCGCTCGCACTGAGAGCTCGTGTCCAAGCTTTTTTTTACCTGGCATTTGGCCGGCAGGGCCCACCTGTATGGGTGTAGAAGCTCATGGTGCTCGCTTGCACAATTCTACGACGGTTGCATGTACACACAGGCCTCACTACGCGCCCCCCACCCCCAACCAAAAAAAAAAACATGGCGAAGCTTTTACTACTAGGAGACACACCTGCAAGGCCGCACAGGGACAAGGAGAGCAGCTGCGGCCTAGGCCAACACTAAGCCCCTCTCCGGACTCAGAAGTGCCCCTCCAGGCCCAGCTGCAGGAGGGCGGCCTCGGCTTCCTCCTCCTCCTCCTTGGCTTCCTCCTCCCGGATCTGCACCAGCAGCTGGAAGAGGTTTGGCGCCGGCCCTTCCGCAGCCCCGGTCAGCCACAGCTGCCTGCGGATGGCCCCGCTGTGGGTGGCCCCGGCGATGACCTGCTCCAGGCGGGCCTGGTTAACATTATCTTTATCAATGGCCCCCTTCTCCACCACCTTCTGCAGCAGCGGCTCCAGACGAAGGACGTACGCAGACAACTTTTCTCCCGGATTCTGGTAAGTGTTGAGAAATCGGACCTGCGCATCCCGAGAGCTCTCGACGCTCCCGAACACCTGCTCCAGCGCTTTCAGGCACTCGGCAGTGGTTATCGCCGGGTTGTTGGTCTTGAGGATGCGAATGACGTCGGCGGCTGGGCCTCGGAGACTCTCCATCAGCCGCCGCCTCTTCTCCACATCGGACACCTGCCACTCCTCCACGACCTCGTTGGTGTGCTCCAGCCAGGGATCGAAGGCTTCCTCCCCAGGCCCCAGGATGTCTCTCCCGGAGAAGAGCGTCAGCTTCTTGTACCAAATGGACTCGATGAAGGGCTGAATCACGTTATCCAAGATGTAGTTCAGCATCTCCGCTGGCATCTCCGGGCCTGGGGCTGGCGCAGGGTTCTGAAACCCCAGGACGCGGGCGACATCCTGCACGGACCAGCCCTCTCTAGCTAGGAAGAGGTGCAGCCTTTCCAGAAATTCAGCATCGGAAGTCGGGGGCTTGAAGACCACCTTCCAGACCCCGCCCTTGCCCGGCATCTCCCGGGGGATCGCGGCGTAATCGACAGCGCCCGTGAGCTCCAGCAGGGCCGCCTTCGCGTTCTCCTCCCTCCAGAACATTCTCCCGAGAACTCGGTAGGGCACCTGGGGCATCGCAGCCTGGAGGGTCTCTTCGATCTCAGCCTCGTCGCAGTTCACCGGGATCCCCCAGACCAGCAGGGCCCTCTGGGAGTTCACATCCATGCCCCGGCACCAGTCCTCCAGCAGTGTCACCGCCATCGCAACCGCCGCTACGCACAGACAGCGGCTCACCGCGACCCAGGACCCCGGGCCGAGGAAGGCAGGCTCCACGCGGTCACCGCGAGCAGGCGACGCCGCGGCTTCGCTCAGCCAGTCGGGCCCTCGGGAGACGAGCCTCGCGACGCGCAGCCAGTCACGCGGCCAGCGCCATCTTGTTCTCGGGTCTGCGCGGCGCGGCGGGCGGGAGCGCGGCGGGCGCGAGCGAGGCGGGGGCGGCCCGGCGGGAGCGAGGCGGGGGCGGCCGGGCGGTCGCGGCGCGGCCGGAAGCGGGCCTCCAGGC
>CAUYQG010258242.1:0-12225 GCA_963574415.1 Tarsius wallacei
AGCCGGGCTTGGTGGCTCAGCCTGTAATCCCTCGCCTGGGGAGGCTGAGGTGAGTGGATTGCCTGAGCCCACGGGTTCGAGACCCGCCTGGGCAACCTGGCGAGACCTCATCTCTACAATAAATCAAAAATTAGCCGGGTGTGGTAGCGCGCGCCTGTAGTTCCAGCTACTTGGAAGGCTGAGGCGGAAGGATCGCTAGAGCCCAGCAGGTTGAGGCTGCGGTGGCCGAGAGCGGCCACTGCACTCCAGTCTGGGTGACAGAGTGAGACTCCAACTAAAAATAAATTAGAAAAATAAAATAAAATAAAATAATACATATTTGCTTAACCAAGGAGGTTAATTCCAAATAGCCTAGCTCATAAAAATAAAAGTACTAGGATTAAAGGAAATATGTACAGTAATGTTTAATATAGTATTACACAACGTCTTCATAAAATCATCTGTACATAAAGAGACATGTGACTAAATAAAATAAAATATTTTAATATTTTTTTTCTTTCAGTCACACACACAAGAATGGGTATTAATTAAAGATAAAGATTAGGTTTTGCCTTCTACTGTATTAGGCAACTAATAATACAGTAATAATACCTAACAAAACCTTCAGGAGGCCCCAATTCATGTATTTGAATTAAATAAAAATTATATCTCCACATAATTGAACAAAATAAAGGCTGCACAAGTTGACATGGAGGAATTTAGGTCCGATGCTGGTGACAGAGAAACAGCAGTATTCAAAACGTATAGTATGATTGCCCTAATTTGACAAAAAACACAAATTCATAAAACTTCTATGTCTATAGATCATAAAATTTATTTATAATTTTATATTCACAGAAAAAAATGGATGGTTGGAGCATTGAGACTTGGCTCCCTGCAGTTGTCCGGGGATCCAGTTAATAAGGGAACTCTCTTCATCTTTTTCTTCATATCTCAGTGTGTTCTTTGAAGCAATGTGCAAATGCACATCACTTTCTTCTACAGTTAATTGGCCAGAATAAATATCACACACACACACACACACACACACACACACACACACACACACACACTCACACACACCAAATATGAGCATATCTATATACATGTATCCTTATATGTATATATTATTGTGTGTAATTTCCATGCCATTTCCAAAGCCATAGCTCTACTAGGTGATTTAAAAGTCACTACAATAAATATCTTCAGAATTATAAGAAATAAAATAACAGCACTTCAATATTGAGTAAAGTATAGTATTCAATATATCATAATATCTAGACTACTAAATTAAAATTTGCTCCAATCTGATAATGTAAGTTTTCAACATAGAAATAAACAGTGCATAATCCAGCATTTGTAAAGTAATATGAATCTATAGCTGATTCACATTTTTAACAGTGAATATAAACATCTGCCTTCCTTTAAGTAAGTGATTTTTATAGACATTATTAACTTAAAACAAATAATTAACTTAAAACTTCCAAGGTTTCCATTTCTTTACTTCCACAATGGATAAAATAGTAAAGTTGTCAGATAAAATGAAATAATAAATAAATAATTCATCAATAAATGTTAGGGATCCTTAATTGTAAGGCCAGATAATTAATAATGCCTGTCAGTATACGGTAGTACTCAAATGTATTAATTGATGCCTTGGAAAATATGTTTACATGAAATAAATTGATCTATAGCAAACAAAAATGGATTTGTAATACAAAATTTCAACAATATTTGACCCTTTTGTGTACAAAAAGGGATAATCTAGCTGGCTGTTTTTTGGCTTAGTTAGAGTTTTCCTCATTGAATGCAAGCACAGACATCATCTTTTTTAATGAGGTAAAAAGCACATAACACACAATTAATCATTTTAAAGTACACAGTCCAGTGGTATTTAGCATATTCACAGAGATGGGCAATCACCAGCTTTTTAAAAGTTCATCACTGCTTCATCATCTCATTGAAGCATTCCATACACACTAAGTAATTACTTCCCATTTCCCATCTCTTCCATTCCCCCATAAACTTTAACTTGCTTTTCATCTCTATGAATTAGCCCATTCTTGATATAACATACAAAAGGAATCATATGATATGTGTCCTTCTCTGTCCTACTTATTTTAATTAGCATACTGTTTTCACAGTTCATCTGAGTTGTAAGAGGTATCAGCATGTTTCCTTTCTACTGGTGAATAATATTCTATTGTATACATATAGCATGATTAGTTTATCTCTGTTCTTCAGTAATGAACATTTGGATTGTTTCCATTCTGAGTTCTAATAAATAATGTTATTAAAGAAATGTGTTTCTGAGTTTCTGTTGGAACACATGTTTTCATTTCTTTTTGATATTTACTTGGAAGTCAAATCACTGGGTCATATGTGGTAATTTTATGTTTAACTTTTTTGAGGAATCACCAAACTGTTTTCCACAGTGGTTGCCTCATTTTGCCTTACCACCAGCAATGGATAGACACCTCCTGTTTCTTCTCATGCATTCACAAACTTCTCACTTTCTATTCATTTACTTGTTTAATATTATTGTTACTTCATTATTTTATTTTATTAAAGCCATTCTAGGCATAACGCAACATTGTCATTGTTGCATTGACTTGCATTTCTTTAATGATCAATGTTGTTGATCAACTTTTATTTGTTTAACAGTCATTTGTATAACTACTTTGGATAAGTGTTTATTCAAGTCCTTTGCACATTATTCATTTGGGTTGTTTACCTTTTTGTTCAGTTGTAGGCATTGACATATGTTCTACATATATTCTAAAATATATGACTGGTAGATATATTTTCTTCTTCTGCACGTTATCTTTTTACATTCTTTTTTTGTGGTTTTTCTGCGTTTATTCAGATTTCATTTTACATTCTTCAACAGCATTTCTTCTGCATTTATTTAATTGTGTGATTGATTTGTACAATTGCTAATTTGCACATTTGCTTTTCTTAAGCAATGTTTCATTAGAATTTTAAATATAATACTGTCTCTAGAAATAAAAATCTGTATACAATTGTTTCACATAGAATTTGTGTATTTTAAATTTCTTTTAAAAAATTTTATTTTAAAGATATGAGATACAATTCAGTGTTAGGTACACAAATACACAAATCATCAATGTACAGGCAATGTTTGGATGTCACTTTTGTTCCCACTTCACCTGGTTTGATATCAGGTACCCTTATTGATGAAGTGTGCCCCCTTTCCCCTGGCCGTTTCCAGCTACTGCCAATCCCTTTTTTATAGTATTATGAAAATTGTCCAGGGTCTATTTATGAGTGAGAACATGTGGTACTCAGTTCTTTGTTTCTGTAATAGATCACTGAATATTATACACTCTAAGTCCATCCAAGTTGCTGCGAAGTTCATAACTTTGCCCTTCTTTATGGCTGCATAATATTCCATCATGTATATGAATCACATTTTTTTCTTCGGTCTGCTTTCAATGGGCAGCATGGTTGGTTCTATGTTTTTGCTATTGTGAATAATGCTGCAATAGACTTGCATGTGCAGATATCTTTTTCGTGGAGTGATTTGAGTTCTTCTGGGTATATTCCCAGGAGGATTGCTGGGTCATGTGAAAGGTGGAATTATAGATCTTTTAGGGATTGCCACACTGTTTTCCACAGATGTTGTACTAGTTTACACTCCCACCAACAATGGAGAAGTGTTCCTTTCTGCATATCCTTTCCAGTGTCTGTTGTTTTTTGAGTTATTGTCGATGGCCATCCTAACTGGAGTTAGGTGGAATCTGTGTGGTTTTAATTTTTATTTCTTTGATGATTAGTGAGGCTGAGCATTTTTTCTTGTATCTGTTGACTGCTCATATGTCTTCTTTTGAGAAGTGTCTTCATATGTTTTGCTCACTTTTTAATACGTCTGTTTTTTTCTTTTTGGCACATGAGTTCCATGTAGATACTGGATGTTATAGGTTTTTGTCAGATATACAGTCGGCAAATGCTTTTTCCCATAATGGGGACCGTCTCCCAACTCTCTTGGTGGTTTCTTTTGCTTTGCAGAAGATACTCAGTTTGATGAGGTCCCACTTTTCTATCTTATCTCTTATGGCACAGGCGCTTGCGATTTTGATCAGAACTTGGTTGCCAGTTCTATGGCTGTAAGTGCATCTCCTGCATTTTTTAAGTTTCTTACAGTTTGAGGTTTTACATTGAGGTTTTAGGTCCATTTAGAGCTGATTTTTGTGTATGGTGATAGATAAGAGTCTTGTTTTAATCGTCTGCATGTGGGTTGCCAGTTTTCCCAGTACCATTACTGAATAAGTTCCCTTCTTGCCATTGGTTGTTAGAGGAGGCTTTGTCAAGGATGAATTGGTTGAAAAATTAAGGTTTGCTTCTGGAATCTCTATCCTGTTCCATTAACCTATATGTCCTTTCTTGTACCAATACCAGGCTGTTTTGATTATTGTAGTCTTATAATAAAGTTTAAAGTCTAGAAGTGTGATATCTCCAGCTTTGTTTCTTTTGCTAAGGATTGTTATGGCTATTCATGGTCATTTATGTTTCCATATGAATTTCTATATTGTAATTTTCAGGTCTGAGAAGAATGATTCTGGTAATTTAATGGGTATTGCATTAAATCTGTAGATTGCCTTTTGTAGGATGGACATCTTAACAATGTTGATTCTTCCAATCCATGAGTATGGAATATTTTTCCATTTGTTTATTTCATCAAGCAATGTTTTATAGTTTTTGTTGTAAAGGTCTTTCATATCTCTGGTTAAGAAGATACTAAGGTATTTCAATTTTTGTTGTTGTTGTTGCTATTATGAATGGGATTGTCCTTTTTATTTGGTTATCTGCCTGTTTTTTGTTGGTGTATAAGAATGCGACTGTCTTTTGCACATTGATTTTATATGCTGAGATTTGCCAAAGTCTTTTATTAGTGCAAGAAGATTTTTGACAGAGTCTCTGGAATTTTTGAGGTATAGAATCCTATCATCAGCAAAGAAGGATAACTTGACTTCCTCTTTTCCTATTTGAATGCTCCTGATCTCCTTCTCTTGTCTGATTGCTTTAGCTGGTACTGTCAACACTATGTTAAACAGGAGTGGTGAAAGTGGGCAGCCTTGTCTTCTTCTGCTTTTAAGGGGAAATGCTTCCAATTTTTGTCCATTTGGCAATATGTTGTCCTGGGTTTATCATAGAAAGCTCTTACTATTTTGAGGTATGTTCCCTATATTCCTAGGTGTTCAAGGGTTTTTATTAAGAGGGATGCTGGATTTTATCAAGATCTTTTTTTGACATCTCATAATATAATCATGTGATTCCAATTTTTACATATGTTGATATATTTAATTATGATCTTGCAGATGTTCAACCTCTCCTCATCCTGGGGATGAAGCCTATTTGGTCATGGCTGATGATTTTTGAGATGTGTTGTTGGAATCGATTTACTAGAATCTTGTTGAGTATTTTTGCATCTACGTTCTTTAGGGATATTGGCCTGTAGCTCTCTTGCTTTGTTGGATCTTTACCTGGTTTGGGTATCTGTGTGATTTTAGCTTCATAAAATGACTTGAGGAAATGTTCCATCTTTTGCAACTGCTTAGAATACTTTCAATAGGATTGCTATCAGTTCCTCCTTGTATGTTTTGTAGAACTCCACTGGAAAGCCATCTGGTTTCTTTCAGAGTGGTGTCTGTTTCTCTATTAATCATAGGTCCACCCTCTTGATATAATCACACATCTCTTAGAAGCTTTGTTCCATCATTTTAGACTTCTCTTTTATGTTTTTAACAGTTTGCATTAGTTCCATATTTTGGTCCTCAAGCTCTGAGATTCTTTCTTCTGTTTGGTTAGTTCTGCTTTCCATGCTTGTCAGTTTTTTAATTTATTCCATTTACTGTATTCTTTATTACTGTTATCTTAGTTATCAACTCCATTTTGTCCTCTTTTTTCTCTCCATTTTGATTCATTCTCTCTATTAATAGCTTGATCTCTGGGTTTGTGGTTTGATACTAGTCGTTCTGGGAGCTATTCATTGTTTGAGTTCCGAAGTCTGTATTCTCAGATGCCGTCTTCCCAGGGGCCTGTATGAAATCTGTATGAAACCTGAAACCTTCTGATTCTCCTTCATTTGTGATGGCTTTCTTTCCCCCCTTTCCCCCTTCTTTAATTCCATTGCTCAGTGATGGAGGAATAGCTTTCATTTCTGTTTGCTCAATCCCTCTTTCTTCCTTATGTAGATCCTCCTGATTTATTCAATTTTGAAGGCAGACTAGTGATGGGGGAGGGACATGATTTTTGCAGTTTTGGGATTTGATTAAGGTGTGATTGGGGGGAGCTGTGGTTTAGAAGCTATCTACAGATCACAGCATTTGCTGGCAGGTGTGTGATCCCCTGGAATCCACTTCTCACTACCTTACAATCTGTCCATTTGGTGGGGGTACATGTATGACCACTGAAAGTAAAATTAGATAAGAAAAAGGAAAAGAACAGAAAAAAGAAGAAGAGGGATGAAAGACAGATGAAGAGAGAGGAGAAGGAAAACAGATAGGTATAACAACTAACAAATAACCAAAGAAACAGAAACAACCAACCAAACAAAAACAAAAGCCATATAAGCAAACAGCATACAAACAAATAAAAAACTTGATGATGTACTCACCCTCAAAAATACGCATACACAAACAGAAAAACTAAAAAACACCAGCAAAAAAACCAAAAACAAAACAAGTTCTAAAACAGAGAGAATAAAAAAAAAAAGAGTTCCCTTTGTGACCATTTCTGGAACTTTAGGTTTGTTTCACAAGTACAGAGACCACTTTTGGCTGTCAGCGTGGTAGGGAGCAGCCTTCCAACTCCAGTCTTTCTCCTCTGCTCTTCGCATTGACTGACTGAGTTACTCTTAGTGTGGATCAGATACCCCATGAACAGCTGTGGGAGGAGTGTGAAGCAGATCAAGACTCACCCAACTTGTCTGCTGCGGCTGCCACCAAATCCTCCACTCAGATCAGATGTGTTCATGCCTTGTCCAGTGTGGGGGTGGAGCATCCATCTCTCTGTGTTTGTTCCTGTAGTTTCCTCTCTGGGTCAGTGATGGTCGATCCCAGAGGGATGCAGAACTTGCCTCTGGATTCCAGGTTGGAGTCTAAACAGAACTTGGGTGGGCCAGTGGTGCAGGTCTCTGCCCAGTCTGGGACAGAAAAATGATGGTGGTCAATATTTCCTCACTGTTGTGGGGTTCAGTTCCAGATTTCCTCACCATGCCCTCTCTACTGCCAGTGCCTGGTCTGCTGCCTCAGGTGGTGGTGTGGGCCAGGTGCCAGGCACTGAGGAGTAACTGACCTCTGCTGCCTCCTTCTGAGAGATCCCGAGAATGGCTGATGATCCTGCATGCCAGAGGCTCCGATCTTAGGGCAATGGTGAGTTTCAGCCACCTCCAGAGGGGAACCCCTGATGCTTGATCCCAAGTCTTCCTGACATTGACTCTCTACTCACCCAGCTGCACTTCTCCACTCATGCAGACTATATTTATGGACACTCACCATTGCATAAACTTTCATGCTCTCATTGGTTCTGTTGCCATCTTGCCTCCCCTTTTTTGCATTTTTTAAATTATTATAAAGATGTGGGGTACAATTCACGGTTAGATATACAAACATTGATTATGCAGGTACCCTTGTTGATGAGGTATGACCTCTCTCCCCAGCAGTTTCCCTCAATTGCCAATCCCATCCCCCTCCCTGACTGTTCCCCATTGCTGCTAATCCCTCTCTTATAGTATTATAATTGTTTAAGGTTCATTTATGAGTGAAAATATATGGTACTGTGTTCTTTATTTCTGTGATAGATCACTGAGTATGATTGACTGTAAATCCATTCAAGTTGCTGTAAAGTCCATATATTTGTCCTTCTTTATGGCTGCATAATATTCCATTGTGTATATTTATTTCATCCAATCCAGCTTTGATGGGCAACATGGTTGGTTCCATGTTTTTGCTATTGTGAATAGAGCTGCAGCAAACATACGTGTGCAGGTATCTTTTTTTGTAGAATGATTTGAATACCTCTGGGTATATTCCCAATAGGGGAATTGCTGAGTCATATGGAAGGTCAATTTCTACTTCTTTCAGAAATCGCCACACTGTCTTCCAAAAAGGTTAAACTAGTTTCCATTCCCATCAGCACTGTAGAAGCATTCCTTGTTCTCCACACCCTCACCAGCATCTGTTATTGTTTGTTTTATTAATGATGGCCATACTTACTGGGGTTAGGTGGTATCTCAGTGTCTCAATGTGGTTTTGATTTGCATTTCTCTGATAATGAGTGAGGCTGAGCACCTTTTCATGTGTCTGTTGGCTGCCTGTATATCATCTTTTGAGAAGTGTCTCTTCATGTCTTTTGCCCACTTTTTAAAGGGACTGTTTGTTTTTTTTTTCCCTTCAGTGCATTTGAGTTCCTTGTAGATCCTAGATGTTAGGCCTTTGTCAGATATATAGGTGGGGGTCCTGTTTCAATCTTCTGCATGTGGTCAGTCATTTTCCCTGCACCATTTACTGAAGGTTCTCCTTTCCACAGTGGTTGTTTTTTGGAGGCTTTGTCAAATATGAGCTGGTTGAGGAATTGAGGCTTTGCTTCTGAAATCCCTATGCTGTTCCATTAGTCTGTATGCCTAATATTGTACCAATACCAGGCTGTTTTGATTACTGTAGCCTTATAGTAAATTTGAAGTCTGCAAGTATGATACCTCCTGCTTTGGTTTTTTTGCTAAGGATTGTTTTAGCTATTTGTGGTTGTTTATGTTTCCATATGAATTTCTGTATTGTCATTTCCAGGTCTGAGAAGAATGATGTTGGTAACTTAATGGTTATTATGCTGAATCTGTAGATTGCCTTTGGTAGGATTGACACCTTAATAATGTTGATTCTTCTTATCCATGAGCATAGAATATTTTTCCATTTGTTCATGTCTTCTTGGATTTCTTTGAGCAGTAGGTCTTTCACTTCTCTGGTTAGGAAGATGCCAAGGTATTTCATTTTTTAGTGGCTATTGTGAATGGGATTTTTCTTTTTATTTGGGCCTCTGTCTGTTTATTGTTTGTGTGTAGAAATTTAACTGTCTTTTGCATGTTTATTTTGTACCCTGAGACTTTGCCAAAGTCCTTTATCAGGGCAAGCAGGTTTTTGACAGATTCTGTGTTGTACTCTTAAGATGAGGTTCAAAAGAGATCTTTCTAGCAGGAGTATTCCAGCAAACCAAAATAAACCTCTGACAGATGAGCGTCCTATCCCAGGTCTTTAAGGGATTGGAAGGTCATGGGCATGCCACCCTAGATTATAATTGCCAGGTATGTTATAGTTAGGCATTTCCAGGTTTCTGGGATAATGTGGTCGCAGAGATTGTTCCAAAAAAGATACTACATTTAGAATATGCCCAGAGAAAGCCTTTTGAACCTGATTAAGGATCATCATACCTTAGGAACCGTGGTCACTGTTATGCAAGCACCTTTTCTTAAGTAGGATAAAAGCAAGTTTAATCCATTACCATATAAAAAGTACCACTCAGTTCCTGATAGTTCCAAATAGGAAGAATATCCCAATGACTATAGTTTCCTATGGTTCATCAGGGCTATAGGGACAGTAATGAAGAAAATCCTCTTTGGATAAGTCTAACTGTTCTAATAGGGTGTTCCCCCAAGGGACTGTCTCAATATGTGTGCAGGTTCTGTGGGCCAGATTATTAGGGTTATTTGAACAGATTGTGCTCCGAAAAAGTTTAGAGAGGTTATTTTCAGAGTGAGTGCCATAATGTGAAGAGTTACATATACCCAGGTTTCAAGGATTCCAGTGTGTTGACAAATTAGAACAAGGTCGCCAAAGGTGCTGGTGATATGATGACAGGTATCAGTGAAATTCTACAGATCCTGACAGTTTGATGGTTGCATATTCTGATCAGTGTACTCGATGTTTGCCAAATATGGCTTTACTTTGTCCGGTTTCATTAAGGGTTCTGTTAGAGACTAGTGCCCATGGTCCCCATACCCCAGGAGATGTCTTGTTTTGGCGAAACAGTTATATTACAATACCTGGGGGAAAGCTATCCTACCCAGAATAGTTCTAAGTACAACTGAAAGCAGAAAGAAGCATTTCCCCACATCTCCACCACATTTTCAAACTTAATTGCGGTCTTTCCACCTCAGAGGGTTTTCTGGTCAAGTTTCACTGCTCCTAATAGGGCAGTAAATTCATACAGGGAAGAGTTGAGATTTCTGGAGAGACAATGGTAAAGCTATCCGGGGAGAGTTAGAGAAGATCCCTCCTGAGGGCATATTCAGCAATTTGAATAGTTACCTTTTTGAGCTAGGAAAGTAATGGAGGGAGAAAGAAGGTGCTTGTAAGAAGCTAGGGCTAGTGGTGACAGAAATAGGAAGTAAAATAGACTATTCATTTTGTTCATTCCTGTATGAGAAATCTTGCAGGAGGGGTAAAAGGTATGACTTTCTAAGGAGGCAGATAATCTCAAGGGTGTTCAAAGTTAATGAGTCCTTGACAAAGGTTTTTAACAGTTCAAATCAATATAAAAGCAATGGCAGCAAATATAGTTAAAGTTATAAGTAGCGTACCCGTGGAAGGTTAATTATTGATACTTATCATTTGCAATCTTTACTTTGCTATCTCCAACTTCTCCACAATGGTTATTTTGAGTGTCCTTTTAGGTCAGCAGTGGTAACCTCTTCTAAACTCCAGGCTTTCATTCTAGTAGTATTAATTCAAGATTCTATTCTAGCGACCTTCACTGCTGAACAAGTGGAGAGAAGAACAGTGTAGGGTCCTTCCCAATCTGGTCCTAAAGAATGGAAGAGGAAAGAACCCTCACCAATACCAAGCCTCCTGTGTTCCTTATACCATTCTACAACATACACATGCCCTTTCTCAACATGTGCAAAGCCTCTATTTTTTTTGTCCTGTATTTTCCTTCCTTTTACTAACAAGTCACTTTATTGCAGAAAAAAATTACCATATGAGATCCTTTCCTATAAATATTCTCTGTCCTTCATATTTTTTCCTTATCAAAAAATATTTCTACATTTCTATTCCAATGACTTTCTTTACATCCTTCTTTTGTTTTCTGGCTTTTCCTATTGCACCTTTCCATATTATTACTTTCTACATTTATACTCTGAATTACTCCTAGCAACTTTAATTAAGGTTATATATATATATATCAACATGAATGGCCAGAACCAAATGGCTAGCACCTGTGCTATGTGCTAATTAAGAAATTAATTTGGGTTCCAGTACCCTAATATTTATCTGGGGATTTTTGGAGTGATTGTGAGCTATGCCAGGCAGTTTCCCAGGCCTCCTCAGTGGTCATGATTCCTAAGCTAGGTGTCACCTCTTTCTTCAGAAGAGAGTGTATCTACTTTGCAGTGGCTCTCTGGCCTGGCAGTGGACATGGTCCTGGAGGTTTTGGTCTCTTTGGGGCAACTAGGTTTCTAGTGCCCCTGCAGGTTGTACCCAGGGCAATGGACACCATCTCCTTAATAAGTTCATTCTTACCAGGTTTCTGGTGGGCCATTGGAGTTTTGTCACTAATGGCGACTGCCAATTGAGATGCCTCCCTTGGCCCTCTGGTTCTACAGTCCTTCATGCTGGCACCCTGTTACTTCCTTAATATCTTGACTTGCCACATCCGTAACAGTTAGCAGGTGCACCTCAAAGATTCTGGGGTGGACAATCCCGTAAGGAAGCCATTGGAGCCTCTGCCTTTTTTGTATGTCTCCTCTTTTTTTCTGAGTCCTTCTGATCTTTATTATAAAAAAACTGAGGTGGTCACTTTCAGAAGGTTCTTCAAGGTACCACCTGGTTTTATGGTCTACTTTTGTAGCTTCCTCCTGATATCCAGAGTTGCTTGAGCAATAAACTTATCTTTTGTTGTTGTTGAATTGGAGTCTCGCTCTGTCACCCAGCCTGGAGTGCAGTGGCCACTCCCGGCCACCGCAGCCTCGACCTGCTGGGCTCCGGCGATCCTTCCGCCTCAGCCTTCCGAGTAGCTGGAACTACAGGTGCGGGCTACCATGCCCGGCTAAGTTTTGATATATTGTAGAGATGAGGTCTCGCCAAGTTGCCTAGGCGGGTCTCGAACCCGCGGGCTCAGGCAATCCACTCACCTCGGCCTCCCAAAGTGCGGGATTACAGGCTGAGCCACCGCCCCCAGCCGATTCCTACTTTATTTACTGCCTCTGGCTTAAGAACATGGACTCCTGCTTCT